>JAOQMS010087051.1:0-20312 GCA_027563885.1 Erythroxylum longipes | reverse complement strand
ATATATTATTAACAAGTCATAATGTTAATACATGAATCACAAATATCCATTGGCCTAGGGCACACTACTAACAAAAACAACGCGTTGACAGACCTTTGGTGGGTAAAACAGCCCATCGGCACGGCCACTAGTCACCTTTAGTGGGAAAAAAGCTCGTCGGCACACCTTTGGTGGGCAAAACAGCCCGTCGGTACAGTCGCTAGGTGCCTTCGGTGGGAAAAACAGCCAGTCGGCACAGGTTCGGTGGGAAAAACAGCACGTCGCCACGATCGCTAGGCTCCTTCTTTAGGAAAAATAGCCCGTCGGCACAAGTTCGGGGGGCAAAATAGCCCGTTGCCAAAGGCGCAAGCCACCTTCCGCTGGAAAAACAGCCCGTCGGTGCAAGTTCGGCGGTCAAAATAGCCCGTCAGCACCGGTGCTACGCACCTTCAGTAGGAAAAATAGCCTGTGGGCACACCTTTGGTAGGAAAAAAAGCCCTTCGACACGGGCGCTAGGCACCTTCGGTGGAAAAAACAGCCCATCAGCACACCTTCTGTGGGCTAAACAGCCCATCAACACAGGCACTAGGCACCTTCGGTGGGAAAAATAGCCCGTCGACATGGGTGCTAGGCACCTTTGGTGGAGAAAACAGCCCCTCGACATGGGCGCTAGGCACCTTCGGTGGGAAAAACAGTCCATCGACACAAGTTCGGTGGGCAAAACAGCCCGTCAGTACGGGCGCGAGGCATCCTTCTGTAGGAAAAACAGCTCATCGGTAGACCTTCGATGGGCAAAACAACCCGTCAGCACAGGCGCTCGGCACCTTAGGTGTGAAAAACAGCACGGCGGCATAAGTTCAATGGGCAAAGTAGCCCGTTGGCACGGGCGCTAGGCACCTTTGGTAGGAAAAACAGCCTATCGACACAAGTTTGGTGGGCAAAATAGCCTATCTCCACAGGCTCGAGGCACCTTTGGTGGGAAAAATAGCTGGTCGGCAGACCTTCGGTGGGCAAAATAGCCTGTCGGTACACCTTCGGATGGAAAAACATCCCGTCAGCACACCTTCGGTAGGCAAAATAGCCAGTCGGCACGGTTGCTAGGAACCTTCGATGAGAAAAATAGCCTGTCGGTGCAGGCGCTAGGCACCTTCGGTGGGAAAACAACACGTCAGCATAAGTTCGGTGGGGGAAACAGTTCTTCGCCACTGGCGCTAAGCACCTTCGGTTGGAAAAACAACACATCGGCAAACCTTCGGTGGGAAAAAAAGTCCATCGGTACGGGCGCTAGGTGCCTTCGGTGGGAAAAACAGCCCATCGGCACACCTTTGGTGGGCAAAACAGCCTGTTGGCACGGGCGCTAGGCACCTTCGGTGGAAAAAATAGCCCGTCGGCACACCTACGATGCGCAAAACTGCCCGTTGACAAAGGCCCTAGGCACCTTCGGTGGGAAAAATGGCCCGTCGACATGGGCAGTAGGCACCTTCGGTGGGAAAAACAACCCGTCGGCACACCTTCGGTGGGCAAAATAGCCCGTCGGGACGAGCACTAGGCACCTTCGGTGGAAAAAACAGCCCGTAGGCACACCTTGGGTGGCCAAAACAGCCCGTCGACACGGGCGCTAGGCACCTTTGGTGGGAAAAACAGCAAGTCGACACGAGCGATCGGCTCCTTCGGGGGGAAAACAGCCCCTCGGTAGACCTTTGTTGGGCAAAACAACCCGTCGGTATGGCGCAGGGCTCCATCGGTGGGAAAAACAGCCCGTCGGCACACCTTCGGTGGGTAAAACATCCTGTAGGCACATCTTCGGTGGCCTTAACAGCCCGTCGGCCCACCTTTGGTGGCAAAACAGTCCGTCGGCCCAAGTTTGGCAGGGAAAACAGCCCATCGGCACGGGCGCTAGGCACTTTCGTTGGGAAAAACAGCCCGTCGGCCCACCTTTGGTGGGCAAAACAACCCGTCGGCATGTGTACAAGCATCTTCGATGGGGAAAACAGCCCGTCGGCAGGGGCGCTAGGCACCTTTGGTGGAAAAAACATCCCCTCGGCACAGGCGCTAGGCACCTTCGGTGGGAAAAACAGCCTGTCGGCACAAGTTCGGTGGGCAAAATAGCCTGTCTCCACGGGCCTGAGGCACCTTTGGTGGGAAAAATAGCTGCTCGGTAGACCTTCAGTGAGCAAAACAGCCTGTCGGCAGTAGTGCTAGGCACATTCGATTGGAAAAACAGCCCGTCGGCACACCTTCGGTAGGTAAAACGGTCCGTCGGCACAAGTGCAAGGAACCTCCGATGAGAAAAACAGCCCGTCGGCACACCTTCGATAGGCAAAACAGCCCGTCGGCACTGGTTCTAGGCACCTTCGGTGGGAAAAACAGCATGTCGACACAAGTTCGGTGGGCAAAACAGCCGGTCGCTACAGGCTCGAGGCACCTTCGGTGGGAAAAACAACCCGCCGGTAGACCATCGTTGGGAAAAATAGCCTGCCGGCATGAGCACAAGGCACCTTTGGCGGGAAAAATAGCACGGGCGCCAGGCACCGTCGGTGGAAAAAACAGCCCGTCGACACACCTTGGGTGGCCAAAATAGCCCGTCGACACAGGCGCTAGGCACCTTTGGTGGGAAAAATAGCCCGTTGACACGGGCACTAAGCACCTTCGGTGGGAAAAACAGCCTGTCGGTACACCTTCGGTGGGCAAAATAGCCCATCTGCACGGGCGCTAGACACCTTCGGTGGAATAAACAGCTCGTCGGCACAACTTGGGTGGCCAAAACAGCACATCGACACAGGCGCTAGGCACCTTTGGTGGGAAAAACAACCAGTCGACACGGGCGATAGGCACCATCGATAGGAAAAACAACCCCTCGGTAGACCTTCGTTGGGCAAAACAGCCCGTCGGTATGGATGCAGGGCACCATCGGTGGGAAAAACAGCCCGTCGGCACACCTTTGGTGGGCAAAACAGCCCGTCGGCACACCTTTGGTGGCAAAACAGCCCGTCGGCCCAAGTTTGGCGGGGAAAACAACCCATCGGCACGGGCACTAGGCACTTTCGGTGGGAAAAACAGCCCGTCGGCATGGGCACAAGGCACCTTCGGTGGGCAAAACAGCCCGTCGACATAGGCACAAGGCACCTTCGGTGGAAAAAATAGTCCGTCAGCACGGGAGCTAGGCACCTTCGGTGGGAAAAACAACCCGTCGGCACAAGTTCGGTGCGCAAAATAGCCCGTATCCATTGGCCTGAGGCACCTTTGGTAGGAAAAATATCTACTCGGCAGACCTTCGGTGGTTAAAACAGCCTGTCGGCACGAGTGCTAGGCACATTCGGTTGGAAAAACAGCCCATCGGCACACCTTTGGTAGACAAAACAGCCCGTCGGCACTGGCTTTAGGCACCTTCGACGGGAAAAATAGCACGTCGACACAAGTTCAGTGTGCAAAACAGCCCGTCGCTACGGGCACGAGGCACCTTTAGTGGGAAAAACAGCCCGTCCGTAGACCTTTGGTGGGAAAAATGCCCGCCAGCATGGGCACTAGGCACCTTTGGTGGGAAAAACAGTCCGTCGGCACGAGCGCCAGGAACCATTGGTGGAAAAAAACAGCCTGTCGGCACACCTTCGGTTGGCAAAACAGCCCGTCGGCACCGGCGCGAGGCACCTTCGTTGGGAAAAATGGCCCGTCGACACATGTGCTAGGCACCTTTGGTGGGAAAAACTGCCCGTCGACACAACTTCGGTGGGCAAAATAGCTCGTCGACAAGGGCGCTAGGCACCTTCGGTGGAAAAAATAGCCAGTTGGCACACCTTAGGTGGCCAAAATAGCCCGTCGACACAGGCGCAAGGCAGCTTTGTTGGGATAAACAACACGTCAACATGGTATGGGCAAACACAGCCCGTCAGTATGGGCGCAAGGCACCATCAGTGGGAAAAATAGCCCATCGGCTCACCTTCAGTCGGCAAAACATCCCGTAGGCACATCTTCGGTGGACAAAACAGCCCGTCGGCCCACCTTTGGTGACAAAACAGCCCATCTGCAGGGGCGCTAGGCACCTTTGGTGGGAAAATAGCCCGTTGGCCCACCTTCGGTGGGCAAAACAGCCCATCGGCACGGGCGTTAGGCACCTTTGGTGCGAAAAACAGCACGTCGGCCCACCTTCAATGGCCAAAACAGCCCGTCGGCTCAGGCCCGAGGCACCTTCGGTGGGAAAACAACACGTAGGTAGACCATCGGTGGGCAAAACAGCTCGTCAGCACGGGCTCTAGGCACCTTCGGTTGGAAAAACAGACTATTGGAACACCTTCAGTTGGTAAAACAGCCCGTCGGCACGGGCGCTAGGCACTTTCGGTGGGAAAAATAGCCCACCGACACAAGTTCAGTGGGAAAAATAGCCCGTCGACACAAGTTCGGTGGGCAAAACAGCCCGTCAGCACGGGCGCGAGACATCCTTCGGTGGGAAAAACAACTCATCGGCACACCTTCGGTGGGCAAAACAGCCCGTCCCCACGGACGCTAGGCACCTTCGGTGGGAAAAACAACCCGTTTTCACACCTTCTGTGGGCAAAACAGCCCGTTGGCACACCTTCTGTGGGCAAAACAACCTGTCGGCACACCTTCTGTGGGCAAAACAACTCGTCTTCATGGGCCTGAGGAACCTTTGGTGGAAAAAATAGCTAGTCGGCAGACCTTCGGTGGGCAAAACAGCCTGTTGGCACGAGTGCTAGGCACCTTCGGTTGGAAAAATAGCAAGTCGGCACACCTTCGGTAGGCAAAACAGCCCGTCGGTAGGGGTGCTAGGAACCTTCGATGAGAAAACAGCCCGTCAGTACACCTTCGGTAGGCAAAATAGCCCATCGGCATAGGCACTAGGCACCTTCTGTGGGAAAAACAACACATCGGCAAAAGTTCAGTGGGCAAAACTGCCCGTCGCTACAGGCACGAGGCACCTTTGGTGGGAAAAACATCCCATCTGTAGTCCTTCGTTTCGAAAAACAGCTCGCCGGCACAGGCGCTAGGCACCTTTTGTGGGAAAAACAGTCCGTAGGCACGGGCGCTAGGTACCTTTAGTGGGAAAAACAACCCAATAGCCCGTCAGCATGGGTGTAAGGCACCTTCGGTGCAAAAACAACCCGTTAGTACGTGCGCTAGGCACCTTCGGCTGGAAAAAAGCTTGTCAGCACACCTTCGGTAGGCAAAACAACCCGTTGGCATCGGCGCAAGGCACCTTCGGTGGGAAAAACAGCACGTCGACACAAGTTCAGTGGGCAAAACAGCCCGTCAGCACGGGCACGAGGCATCCTTTGGTGGGAAAAACAGCTCATCGGCAGACCTTCGGTGGGCAAAACAGCGCGTCAACACAGGCGCTGGGCACCTTCGGTGGGAAAACAGTCGTCGACACTCCTTTGGTGGGCAAAACAGCCCGTCAGCATAGGCGCTAGGCACCTTCGGTGTGAAAACAGCACGTCGGCAGACCTTTGGTGGGAAAAACAGCTCGTTGGCATAGCTTCGGTGGACAAAACAGCCTGTCGGCATGGGCGCTAGGCACCTTTGGTGGAAAAAATAGCCGGTCGGCACACCTTCGATGGGCAAAATAGCTCGTTGGCCCACATTTTATGGCAAAACAACCCGTCGGCCCAATTTTGCCAGGGAAAACAGGCCATCGGTACAGGCGCTAGGCATCTTCGGTGGGAAAAACAGCCCGTTGGCCCACCTTCGGTGGGCAAAACAGCTCATCGGGATGGGCGCTAGGCACCTTTGGTGCGAAAAATAGCCCATCAGCCCACCTTCGGTGGGTAAAACAGCCCATCGACATGTGAGCAAGGCACCTTCGGTGCAAAAAAAGCCCTTCGGACTACCTTCGGTGGGCAAAACAGCCCATCGGCATGGGCGTAAGCCACCTTCGGTGCAAAAAAAAGCCCTTTGGACTACCTTCGGTGCAAAAAATAGCCCGTCGGCTCAGACCTGAGGCACCTTTGGTGGGAAAAATAGCACGTTGGCAGACCTTCGGTGGGTAAAACAGCCCGTCAGCACGGGCGCTAGGCACCTTCGGTTGGAAAAACAACCTATCGGCACACCTTCGTTAGGCAAAATAGCCCATCGGCACAGGCACTAGGCACCGTCGGTGGGAAAACAGCACGTCGGCACACCTTCGGTGGGTAAAAAAGCTTGTCGGTACGGGCACTAGGCACCTTTGGTGTGATAAACAGCGCGTCGGCACAAGTTCATTGAACAAAACAGCTCGTCAGCACAGGCGCTAGGCACCTGTGGTGGTAAAAACAGCCCGTCGGCACACCTTGGGTGGGCAAAATAGCCCGTTGTCAAGGGCGCTAGGCACCTTAGGTGCAAAAAATAGCCCGTAGGCACAAGTTCGGTGGGCAAAATAGCCCATCGACACAAGTTTGGTGGGCAAAACAGCCCATCAACAAGGGTGCTAGGAACCTTCGATGAGAAAAACAACCCGTCGGCAGACATTCGATAGGCAAAACATCCCGTCGGCATAAGTTCGGTTGGAAAAACAGGCCGTCGGTAGGCAAAACAGCCCATCGACAAGGGTGCTAGGCACCTTTGATGAGAAAAATAGCCCGTTGACACACCTTCGGTAAGCAAAACAGCCCGTCGGCACGGTTGCTAGGCAACTTCATTGGGAAAAACAGCACGTCCACACAAGTTCGGTGATCAAAACAGCCCGTTGCTACGGGTGTGAGGCGCCTTTTGTGCGAAAAACAACCCGTCGGTAGACCTTTGGTGGGAAAAACAGCCCGCTAGCGCGGGCGCTAGGCACCTTTGGTGGGAAAAATAGTCCATCGGCACTGGCGCTAGGCACCTTCGATGGGAAAAACAGTCCGTTGGCACACCTTCGGTGGGCAAAACAGCCCGTCTGCATGGACGCTAGGCACCTTCAACAGAAAAAACAGCCCGTCAGAACACATTCGTTGGGAAAAATAGCGCGTCGGCACGGCTGCTAGGCACCTTCGGTGGAAAAAATTGCCCGTCGGCACACCTTGGGTGGCCAAAACAGCCCGTCGACACAGGCGCTAGGCACGTTTGGTGGGAAAAATAGCCCGTCGACACGTACGATAGGCACCTTCGGTGGGAAAAATAACACCTCGGTAGACCTTCGTTGGGCAAAACAGCCCGTCGGTATGCGCGCAGGGCACCATCAGTGGGAGAAACAGCCCATCGGCACACCTTCGGTGGCAAAACATCCTGTAGGCACATCTTCGGTGGGCAATACAACTCGTGGGCGCACCTTTGTAGGCAAAACAACCTGTCAACCCAAGTTCGGCGAGAAAAAAGCCCATCAGAATGGGCGCTAGGCACCTTCGGTGGGAAAAACTGCCCGTCGGCCCACCTTTGGTGGGCAAAACAGCCCGTCAGCATGGGTGGAAGGCACTTTTGGTGGGAAAAAAGCCTGCCAGCCCAAGTTTGCCGGGGAAAGCATCCCGTCAGCATGCGCGCCAGGCACCTTTGGTGGGAAAAACAGCCCGTCGGTAGAAGTTCGGTGGGAAAAATAGCCCATCTCCACGAGCCCAAGGCAGCTTTGGCTGGAAAAATAGCCGATCCGCAGACCTTCGGTGGGCAAAACAGCCTGTCGGTACGAGTGCTGGGCACATTCAGTTGGAAAAACAGCCCGTCAACACACCTTCGGTAGGTAAAACAGCCCATCGGCACGGGTGCTAGGAACTTTCGATGAGAAAAACAGCCCGTCGGTAAGCCTTCAGTAGGCAAAATAGTCCCTCGGTGCAGGTGGTAGGCACCTTTGGTGGGAAAAACAGCGCGTCGACATAAGTTCGGTGGGCAAAACAGCACGTCACTACGGGCACGAGGCACCTTCTGTGGGAAAAACAGCCCGTCGGCAGTCGTTCGGTGGGAAAAACAGCCAGCCAGCACGGGTGCTAAGCACCATTGGTTGGAAAAATAGTCCATTGGCACGGGCGCTAAGCACATTCAGTGGGAAAAACGACCCGTCGGCACACCTTTGGTGGGCAAAATAGCCCGTCGACACGGGCGCTAGGCACCTTTGATGGGAAAAACAGCCTGTCGGCACACCTTCAGTGGGTAAAATAGCTCGTCGGCACGGGCGTTAGGCACCTTCGGTGGAAAAAACAGCCCGTCGGCACACCTTGGGTAGCCAAAACTGCCCATCGACACAGGCGCTAGGCACCTTTGGTGGGAAAATAGCCCGTTGACACGAGCGATAGGCACCATCGGTGGGAAAAAATCCCCTCGGTAGATCTTCGTTGGGCAAAACAGCCCATCGGTATGGGCGAAGGGCACCATCGGTGGGAAAAACAGCCCGTCGGCACACCTTCGGTGGGCAAAACATCCCGTAGGCATATCTTCGGTGGGCAAAACAACTCGTCGGCCCAACTTTGGAGACAAAACAGCTCGTCAACCCAAGTTCGGCGGGGAAAATGACCCATTGGTATGGGCGCTAGGCACCTTCGGTGGGAAAAACAGCCCGTCAGCATGGGCGCAAGGGACCTTCAGTGGGAAAAATTGCCCCTTAGCACTCCTTCGGTGGGCAAAACAGGTCGTTGACACGTGTGTTAGGCACCTTCGGTGCGAAAAACAGCACGTCGTCCCACGTTCGGTGGGCAAAAAGCCTGTCGGCTGGGGCCCAAGGCACCTTCGGTGGGAAAAACAGCACATCAGTAGACCTTCGGTGGTCAAAACAGCCCGTCAGCACGAGCGCTATACACCTTCGGTTGGAAAAACAGCCTGTCGGCACACCTTCGAGAGGCAAAGTAGCCCATCGGCCGCCGGTCGGCACAAGTTCGGTGGGCAAAACAGCTCGTCGAGAATGGTGCTAGGAACCTTCGATAAGAAAAACAGCCCGTCGGCACACCTTCGGTAGGCAAAACAGCCCATCGGTAGAAGTTCGGTTGGAAAAATAGCCCGTCGGCACACCTTCGGTAGGCAAAACAGCTTGTCGACAAGGGTGCTAGGAACCTTCGACGAGAAAAACAGCTCGTTGGCACACCTTCAGTAGGCAAAACAACCCGTCGGCACGGGCGCTACGGACGTTTGGTGGGAACAATAGCACATCGACACTAGTTCGGTGGGCAAAACAGCCCGTCGCTACGGGCGCGAGGCACCTTCTGTGGGAAAAACAGCCCATCGGCAGACCTTCGGTGGAAAAAACAGCTCGCCGGCACGAGCGCTAGGCACCTTTGATGGAAAAAACAGTCCGTCGGCACTGGCGCTAGGCACCTTCGGTGGGAAAAATAGTCTGTCGGCACACCTTAGGTGGGCAAAACAGCCAGTCGGCACGTGTGCTAGGCACCTTCGGTGGAAAAAATAGCCCGTCAGCATACTTTCGGTGGGCAAACAGCCCGTTCACTCAAGCGCTAGGCACTTTTGGTGGGAAAAATAGCCCGTCGACACGGGCGCTAGGCTCCTTTGGTGGAAAAAACAGCCCATCGGCACACTTTTGGTGGGCAAAATAGCCCGTCGGCACGGGTGCTAGGCACCTTCGGTGAAAAAAATAGCTCGTCGGCACACCTTGGGTGGCCAAAACAGCCCGTCGACACAGGTGCTAGGCACCTTTGGTGGGAAAAACAACTCGTCAACACGGGCGATAGGCACCTTCGGTGGGAAAAACAACCCCTCGGTAGACTTTCGTCGGGCAAAACAACCCGTCTTTATGGGTGCAAGGCACCACCGATGGGAAAAATAGCCCTTTAGCACACCTTCGGTGGCAAAACATCCCGTAGGCACAGCTTCGGGGGGAAAAACAGCCCGTCGGCCTACCTTCGGTGGGCAAAAAGCTCGTCGGCATGGGCGCAAGGCACCTTCGGTGGGAAAAACAACCTATCGGCACACGTTCGGTGGGCAAAGCCGGCCGCCGGTAGAGGTGCTAGGCACCTTCGGTGCGAAAAACAACACATCAGCAAAAGTTCAGCAGGGAAAACAGCCCGTTGGTGCACCTTCGGTGCGCAAAACAGCCTATCAGCATGGGTGCCAGGCACCTTTGGTGGAAAAAAACCTTTCTGCACAAGTTCGGTGGGCAAAATTGCCCGTCTCCACGGGCCCGAGGGCCTTTGGCGGGAAAAATAGCTGGTCGCCAGATCTTCGGTGGGCAAACCAGCCTGTCAGCACGAGCGTTAGGCACCTTCGGTTGGAAAAACAGCCCGTCGGCACACCTTCAGTGGGAAAAACAGCCCGTTGGCACACCTTTGATGGGCAAAACAACCTGTCGGCACACCATCGGTGGGCAAAACAGCTCGTCGACACAGGCGCTAGGCACCTTAGGTGGGAAAAACAGCCCGTCAGCACCCCTTCGGTGGGAAAAACAGCCCGTCAGCACACCTTCGGTGGGCAAAATAGCTAGTCGACACAGGCGCTAGGCACCTTTGGTGGGAAAAATAGCCCGTCGACACGGGCGCTAGGCACTTTAGGTGGGAAAAACAGCCCGTCAGCACCCCTTCGGTGGGAAAAATAGCCCATCAGCACACCTTCGGTGGGCAAAACAGCTCGTCGACACTAGGCACCTTTGGTGGGAAAAATAGCCTGTCGACACGAGCGCTAGGCACTTTAGGTGGGAAAAACAACCTGTCGACACACCTTTGGTGGGCAAAATAGCCTGTCGACACGGGCGCTAGGCACCTTTGATGGAAAAAACAGCCCGTCGACACAAGTGCTAGGCACCTTTGGTGGGAAAAGCAGCCCGTCGACAAGGGCGATAAGCACCTTCGGTGGGAAAAACAGCCCCATAGTAGACCTTCGTTGGGAAAAATAGCCCTTTGGTATGGGCGCAAGGCACCATCGGTGGGAAAAACAGCCCGTCGGCACACCGTCGATGGGCAAAACATCCCGTAGGCACATCTTCGGTGGGCAAAACAGCCCGTCAGCCCACCTTTGGTGGCAAAACAGCCCATCAGCTCGAGTTAGGCGGGGAAAATAGCCCATCAGCACGGGCGCTAGGCACCTTCAGTGGGAAAAAAGCCCGTCGGCCCACCTTCGGTTGCCAAAACAATCCATCGACATGGGCACAAGGCACCTTCGGTGGGAAAAATAGCCCGTCAACACACCTTCGATGGGCAAAACAGCCCATCGGCATGGGCGCTAGGTTCCTTCGGTGCGAAAAGCAGCCCGTTGCCCCACCGAATAGCCCGTCGGCTCGAGCCCGAGGCACCTTCGTTGGGAAAAACAGCACGTCGGCAGACCTTCGGTGGGCAAAACAGACCGTCAGCATAGGCGCTAGGCAGCTTCGGTTGGAAAAGCAGCCTGTCAGCACACCTTCGGTAGGCAAAACAGCCCGTCGGTGCACCTTTGGTGGCAAAACAACCTGTCAGCCCGAGTTAGGCGGGAAAAATAGCCCATCGTCACGGGCGCTAGGCACCTTTGGTGGGAAAAACAGCTCATCGGCAGACCTTCGGTTGACAAAACAACCCGTAGACATAGGTACTAGGCACCTTCGGTGGGAAAAACAGGCCGTCGGCACACCTTCGGTGGGCAAAACAGCCCGTCGACTCAGGCGCTAGGCACCTTCGGTGGAAAAAACAGCCCATCGCCACACCTTTGGTGGGCAAAAGAGGTCGTTGGCACAGGCACTAGGCACCTTCGGTGGAAAAAAACAGCCCATCGTCAGAAGTTCGGTGGGCAAAATAGCCCGTCTCCACGGGCCCGAGGCACCGTTGGTGGGAAAAATAGCTGGTCGGCAGACTTTCGTTGGGCAAAACAGCCTGTCGGCTCGAGTACTAGGCACCTTCAGTTGGAAAAATAGCCCGTCGGTACACCTTTGGTAAGCAAAATAGCCCGTCGGCACGGGTGCTAGGAACCTTCGATGAGAAAAACAGCCCGTCGGCACACCTTCGATAGGCAAACAACCCGTCAGCACAGGCACTAGACTCCTTCGGTTGGAAAAACAGCCTGTCGACACACCTTCGGTAGGCAAAATAGCCCGTCGGTACAGGCGCTAGGCACCTTCGGTGGGATAAACAGCCCGTCGACACAAGTTTGGTGGGCAAAACATCCCGTTAGCACCGACGTGAGGCATCCTACGGAGGGAAAAACAGCTCATCGGCATACCTTCGGTGGGCAGAACAACCCATCGACACGGGTTTGGTGGGCTAAACAGGCCGTCAGCACGGGCGCTAGGCACCTTCGGTGTGAAAAACAGTATGTCGGCATAAGTTCAATGGGCAAAACATCCCGTCGGTACGGGTGCTAGGCACCTTCGGTGGTGATAATAGCACGTCGGCGCACCTTCGGTGGGCAAAACAGCCCGTCGACATGGGCGCTAGGCACCTTCGGTGGAAAAAATAGCTCGTCGGTACACCTTCGGTGGGCAAAACAACCCGTTGGCCCACCTTTACTGGTAAAACAGCCCGTCGGCCCAAGATCGGCGGGGAAAACAGCCCATCAACACGAGCGCAAGGCACCTTCGGTGGGAAAACAGCCCGTCGGGCCACCTTCGGTAGGCAAAACTACCCGTCGACATGGGCTCTAGGCTCCATCGGTGGGAAAAACAACCCGTTGGCTCACCTTCGGTGGGCAAAATAGCCCGTCAGCTCAGGCCTGAGGCACCTTCGGTGGGAAAAACAACATGTCGGTAGACCATCGGTGGGCAAAACAGCCCGTCAGCACGGGCGATAGGCACCTTTAGTTGGAAAAACAGCCTGTCAGCACACCTTCGATAGGCAAAACAGCCCGTCAACGCGAGCGTTGGGCACCTTCGGTGGGCAAACCAGCCCTTCAGCACGGGCTTGATGCTTCCTTCAATGGGAAAACTAGCTCATCGGCAGACCTTCGGTGGGCAAAACAACCCATCGGCACGGGCGCTGGGCACCGTCGGTGGGCAAAACAGCCCGTCGGTATGGGCGCTAGGCACCTTCGGTGTGAAAAATAGCATGTCGGCACAAGTTAAGTGGGCAAAATAGCTCGTCGGCACAGGCGCTAGGCACCTTTGGTGGTAAAAATGGCCCGTTGGCACGGGTGCCAGGAACCTTCGATCAGAAAAAAAGGCTGTTGACACACCTTCTGTAGGCAAAACAGCCCGTCGGTACTGGCGCTAGGCACCTTCGGTGGGAAAAACAGTATGTCGAGACAAGTTTGGTGGGCAAAACAGCCCGTCGGTAGACCTTCGGTGGGAAAAACAACCCGCCGACATGGGCGTTAGGCAACTTTGGTGGGAAAATAGTCCGTTGGCACGAGCATTAGGCACCTTCGGTGGGCAAAACAGCCCATCGACACGGGCGCTAGGCACCGTCGGTGGAAAAAATAGCCCGTTAGCACAGGCGCTAGGCACCTTCGGTAGGCAAAACAGCACGTCGACAAGGGTGCTAGCAACCTTTGATGAGAAAAACAGCCCGTCAACACACCTTCATTAGGCAAAACAACCCGTCGGCACGGGCAATAGGTGCCTTCGATGGGAAAAACAGCACGCCGACACAAGTTCAGTGGGCAAAACAACCCGTCGCTACTAGCGCGAGGCACCTTCTGTGGGAAAAATAGCCCGTCGAAAGATCTTCGGTGGGAAAAACAGCTCGCCGGCATGGGCGCTAGGCACCTTTGGTGGAAAATACAGTCCGTCGGCACTGGCGCTAGGCACCTTCAGTGGGAAAAACAGTCCGTCGGTACACCTTCGGTGGGCAAAACAGCTCGTCAGCACACCTTCGGTGGGTAAAACAGCCCGTCGACACAGGCGCTAGGCACCTTTGGTGGGAAAAATAGCCCGTTGACACGTGTGCTAGGCACCTCCGGTGGGAAAAACAGACCGTCGGCCCATCGACACTGGCGTTAGGCACCTTTGGTGAAAAAACAGCCCGTCGGCCCATCAGCACGGGCGATAGGCACGAGTGCTAGGCACCGTCGGCCCATCGGCACGGGCACTAGGCACCTTCGAAGGAAGAAATAGCCCTTCGGCACACCTTGGGTGCCCAAAACAGCCCGTCGACACAGGCGCTAGGCACCTTTGGAGGGAAAAACAACCCGTCGACACGGGCGCTAGGCACCTTCAGTGGAAAAAATAGCCCTTCGGTACACCTTGGGTGCCCAAAACAGCATGTCGACACAGGCGCTAGGCACCTTTGGAGGGAAAAACAACCCATCGACACGGGCGATAGGCAAATTCGGTGGGAAAAATAGCCCTACGGTAGACCTTCGTCAGGCAAAACAGCCCGTCTGTATGGGCGCAGGGCACCATCGGTGGGAAAAACAGCATATCGGCGCACCTTCGGTGGCAAAACATCTCGTAGGCACATCTTCAGTGGGCAAAACAGCACATCGGCCCACCTTTGGTGGCAAAATAGCCCGTCGGCCTAAGTTCGGTGGGAAAACAGCCCATCGGCACGGGCGCTAGGCACCTTCGGTGGGAAAAACAACCCGTTGGCCCACCTTCAGTATGCAAAATAGCCCGGCGGCATGGGCGCAACACACCTACGGCGGGAAAAACAGCCCGTCGGCACACCTTCGGTGGGCAAAACCGGCGGCATGGGCGCAACGCACCTACGGCGGGAAAAACAGCCCGTCGGCACACCTTCGGTGGGCAAAACCGGCCGCCGGCACTAGTGCTAGGCGCCTTCGGTGCGAAAAACAGCACATCGGCAAAAGTTCAGCGGGGAAAACAGCACGTCGGTGCGCCTTTGGTGGGCAAAACAGCCCGTCGGCATGGGCGCCAGGCACCTTCAGTGGGAAAAACAGCACGTCGGCACAAGTTCGATGGGCAAAATAGCCCGTCTCCACGGGCCCGAGGCAAATTCGGTGGGAAAAACAACCCGTCGGTAGATCGTCGGTGGGCAAAACAGCCCATTGGCAGTCGTTCGACGGGAAAAACAGCCCGCTGGCATGGGCGCTAGGCGCCTTCAGTGGGAAAAATAGTCCTTCGTCACAGCTTTGGTGGGCAAAACAGCCCATCGGCACGGGCGCTAGGCACCTTCGGTGGAAAAAATAGCCCGTCAGCACGCCTTTGTTGGGCAAAATAGCCCGTCGGCACGGGCGCTAGGCACCTTTGGTGGAAAAAATAGCCTGTCGGTACACTTTGGGGGGCCAAAACAGCTCGTTGACACTGGCGCTAGGCACCTTTCGTGGGAAAAATAGTCCGTCGGCACGATCGCTAGGCACCTTCGGTGGAAAAAACAGCCCGTCGGCACACCTTGAGTGCCCAAAACAGCCCGCCGACACAGGCGCTAGGTAGCTTTGGTGGGAAAAACAGCCCGTGGACACAGGCGATAGGCACCTTCGGTGGGAAAAACAGCCCGTCGGTAGACCTTCGTTGGGCAAAACAGTCCGTCGGCGCACCTTCGGTGGGTAAAATATCCCGTAAGCACATCTTCGGTGGGCAAAACAGACCGTCGGCCCACCTTTGGTGGCAAAACAGCCCATCGGCCCAAGTTTGGTGGGGAAAACAGCCCATCTGCACGAGCGCTAGGCACCTTCGGTGGGAAAAACAGCCCGTCGACCTACCTTAGGTGGGCAAAACAGCCCGTCGGCACATCTTCGGTGGGCAAAACAGCCCGTCTGCACCGGCGCTAGGCACTTTTGTTGGGAAAAATAGCCGGTCAACACACTTTTGGTGGGCAAAATAGCCAATCTCCATAGGCCCGAGGAACCTTTGGCGGGAAAAATAGCTAGTTGGTAGACCTTCAGTGGGCAAAACAGCCTATCGGCACGAGTGCTAGGCACCTTCGGTTGGAAAAACAGCCCGTCGGTAGACCTTTGGTAGGTAAAACAGCCCGTCGGCACGGGTGCTAGGAACCTTCGGTGGGAAAAACAGCCCGTCGGCACAAGTTCGGTGGGCAAAACAGCCCATCGACACAGTTGCTAAGCACCTTTGGTGGGAAAAATAGCTCGTAGACACAGGCGCTAGGCACCTTCGGTGGGAAAAACAGCCCGTCGGCACACCTTCGGTGGGCAAAATAGCCCTTCGACACGGGCACTAGGCACCTTTGGTGGAAAAAACAGCCCGTCGACAAACCTTGGGTGTCCAAAACAGACCGTCGACACAGGCGCTAGGCACCTTTGGCGGGAAAAATAGCACATCGACATGGGTGATAGGCACCTTCGGTGGGAAAAACAACCCCTCGGTAGATCTTCGTTGTGCGAAACAACCCGTCGGTGGGGAAATCGATAAGGGCGCTAGTCACCTTTGGTGGGAAAACAGCCCATCAGCACGGGCGCCAGGCACCTTCGGTTGGAAAAACAGACTGACGGCACACCTTCGGTAGGTAAAATAGCCCGTCGGCACGGACACTAGGCACCTTCGGTAGGAAAAACAGCCCGTCGACTCAAGTTAAAGTGGGCAAAACAGCCCGTTAGCACGAGCGCGAGACATCCTTCGGTGGGAAAAACAGCTCATCAGCATACCTTTAATGGGCAAAACAGCCCATCGGCAAGGGCGCTAGGCACCTTCTGTAGGGAAAACAGCCTGTCGGCACACCTTTTGTGGGAAAACAGCCCGTTGGCACAAGTTCGGTGGGCAAAACAACCTATCAGCACAAGCGTGAGACATCCTTCGGTGGGAAAAACAGCCCGTCCGCACAAGTTCGATGGGTAAAATAGCCCGTCTCCACGTGCCCGAGGCACCTTTGGTGGGAAAAATAGCTGGTCGGCAGACCTTCGGTGGACAAAACAGCCTGTCGGCAGGAGTGCTAGGCACGTTCGGTTGGAAAAACAGCCCGTCGGCACACCTACGGTTGGCAAAATAACCCGTCGGTACGGGTGGCAGGAACCTTCGATCAGAAAAACAACCCGTCAGCACACCTTCGATTGGCAAAACAGCCCATCGGCATGGGCGCTAGGCACCTTCTGTGGGAAAAACAGCACGTCGACACAAGTTCGGTGGGCAAAACTGCCCTTTGCTACGGGCGCGAGGCACCTTCGGTTGGAAAAACAGCCCATCGGTAGACCTTCATTAGGAAAAACAGTCCGTTGGCACGGCCGCTAGGCACCTTCAATGGAAAAAACAACCCGTCAGTACACCTTTGGTGGGCAAAACAGCCCGTCAGCACACCTTCAATGAGAAAAACATCCTCTTGGTAGACCTTCGGTGGGCAAAACAGCCCGTTGGTATGGGCGCAGGGCACCATCGGCGGGAAAAATAGCCCGTCGACACACCCTCGGTCTGCAAAACATCCCATAAGCCCATCTTCGATGGGTACAACAGCCCGTCAGCCCACCTTTGGTGGCAAAACAGCCTGTCGGCCCAAGTTTAGCGGGGAAAATAGCCCATCAGCACAGGCGCTAGGCACTTTCGATGGGCAAAAGAGCCCGTTGGCATGGGCGGAAGGCACCTTTAGTGGGAAAAACTACCCGTCGGCACACCTTCGGTGGGGAAAATAGGCCGCCAGTACGGGTGCTATGCACCTTCGGTGCGAAAAACAGCACCTTCGGTGGGCAAACAACACCTTCGGTGGGCAAAACAGCCCGTCGGCATGGGCACCAGGCACCTTCGGTGGGAAAAACAGCCCGTCGGCATAAGTTCGGTGGGCAAAATAGCCCGTCTCCATGGGCCCGAGGCACCTTTGGTGGGAAAAATAGCTGGTCGGGAGACCTTCGGTGGGGAAAACAGCTTGTCGGCACAAGTGCTAGGCACCTTCGGTAGGAAAAACAGCCTGTTGGCACACCTTCAGTAGGTAAAATAGCTCGTCGGCACGGGTGCTGCGAACCTTCGATGAGAAAAACATCCTGTCGGTAAGCCTTCGGCAGGCAAAACAGTACGTCGGCACGGGCGCTTGGCACCTTTGGTGGGAAAAATAGCACGTCGACACATGTTCGGTGGGTAAAACAGCCCGTTGCTACAGGCGCGAGGCACCTTCGGTGGGAAAAACAACCCATTGGCAGTCCTTCAGTGAGAAAAACAGCCCGCCGGCACGGGCGCTAGGCACCATTGGTGGGAAAAACAGTCCGTCGGCATGGGCGCTAGGCACATTCAGTGGAAAAAACAACCCGTCGGCATGGGCGCTAGGCACCATCGGTGGGAAAAACAGCCTATCGGCACACCTTCGGTGGGCAAAATAGCTCGTCGGCACGGGCGCTAGGCACCTTCGATGGAAAAAACAGCTCGTCGGCACACCTTGGGTGGCCAAAATAGCCTGTCGGCACAAGCGCTAGTCACCATTGGTGGGAAAACAACCCATCGACACGAGCGATAGGTACCTTCGGTGGGCAAAACAGTCGGTCAGCACACCTTTGGTAGGAAAAACAGCCCGTCAGCACGGGCGCTAGGCACCTTCGGTGAGAAAAACAGTATGTTGACACAAGTTCTGTAGGCAAAACAACCTGTTGCTACGGGCGCGAGGCACCTTCTGTAGGAAAAATAGCCCGTCGGCAGACCTTCAGTGGGAAAAGCAACCCGCCGGCTCGGGCTCTAGGCATCTTTGGTGGGAAAAACAGTCCGTCAGAACCGGCGCTAGGCACCTTCAATGGGAAAAATAGTCCGTCAGCACCGGCGATAGGCAAAACAGTCCGCCGGCACGGGCGCTAGGCACCTCTGGTGGGAAAAACTGTCCATCGACACAAGTTCTGTAGGCAAAACTAGCCTGTTGCTACGAGTGCGAGGCCCCTTTCTGTGGGAAAAACAGCCCGTTGGCAGACCTTCGGTGGGAAAAGCAGCCCGCCGGCTCGGGCGCTAGGCACCTTTGGTGGGAGAAACAGTCCGTCAGCACCGGCGCTAGGCACCTTCGGTGGGAAAAACAGTCCATCGACACACCTTTGGTGGGCAAAACAGTCCGTCGGGACGGGTGCTAGGCACCTTCAGTGCGAAAAAGAGCCCGTCGGCACGGGCGCTAGGTACCTTCAGTGGGAAAAACTGCACGTCATTATGGGCGCGAGGCACCTTCTGTGGGCAAAACTGCACGTCGCTACGAGCGCGAGGTACCTTCGGTGGGAAAAACAACCCCTCGGTAGACCTTAGGTGGGAAAAACAGCGTGCCGGCACCAGCTCTAGGCACCTTTGGTGGGAAAAACAGTACGTCAGCACGGGCACTAGGCACCTTCGGTGGGAAAAACAGCACGTCGACACACCGTCGATAGGCAAAATAGCCGGTTGGCACGGGCGCTAGGCACCTTCGGTGGGAAAAACAGCACGTCGACACAAGTTCGGTGGGTAAAACAGCCCGTCGCTACGGGCGCGAGGCACCTTCGGTGGGAAAAACTGCCCGTCGATAGTCCTTCGGCAGGAAAAACAGCCCGTGCGGCACGGGCGCTAGGTGCCTTCGGTGCGAAAAACAGTTCGTCTTTACACCTTCGGTGGGCAAAATAGCCCATCGGCACGGGCGCTAGGTATCTTCGGTGGAAAAAACAGCCCGTCAACACATCTTGGTTGGGCAAAATAGCCCGTCGGCACATGCGTTAGGCACTTTCGGTGGAAAAAATAACCCTTCGGTACGTCTTGGGTGGTAAAAACAACCCGTTGACACAGGCGCTAGGCACATTCGGTGGAAAAAACAACACGTCAGGGCAAAATAGCACGGGCACTAGGCACCTTCGGCAGAAAAACAGCCCGTCGGCATACCTTGGGTGGCCAAAATAGCCAGTGGACACAGGAGCTAGGCACCTTTGTTGGGAAAAATAGCCAGTCGACATGGGCGGTAGACACCTTCGGTGGGAAAAAGAGCCCGTCGGCACACCTTCGATGGGCAAAATAGCCTGTCGGCACGGTCGCTAGAGGCCTTTGGTGGAAAAAATAGCCTGTCGGCACACCTTGAGTGGCCAAAACAGCCCGTCGACACAGGCACCAGGCAGCTTTTGGCTGGAAAAACAGCCCGTGGACATGGGCGATAGGCACCTTCGGTGGGAAAAACAGCCCGCCGGCAGACCTTCGTTGGGCAAAACAACCCGTTGGCACACCTTCGATTTGTAAAATATCCCGTAAGCACATCTTCGGTGGGCAAAACAGCTCGTCGGCCCACCTTTGGTGTCAAAACAGCCCGTCAGCCCCAGTTTGGCGGGGAAAACAGGCCATCTACATGGGCGCTAGGCACCTTCGGTGGGAAAAACAGCCCGTCGACATGGGAACAAGGCACCTTTAGTGGTTAAAACAGTCCGTCTGCACGGGCGCTAGGCACCTTCGTTGGGAAAAACAGCCCGTCGGCACAAGTTTGGTGGGTAAAATAGCCTGTCTCCACAGGCCCGGGGAACCTTGGGTGGGAAAAATAGCTGGTCGGCAGAACTTCGGTGGTCAAAACAGCCTGTCGGCATGAGTGCTAGGCACCATCGGTTGGAAAAACAGCTTGTCAGCAAACCTTCGGTAGGTAAAACAGCCCGTCGGCACATCTGCCAGGAACCTTCGATCAGAAAAAAAAGGCTGTTGACACACCTTCTGTAGGCAAAACAGCCCGTCGGTAGACCTTCGGTGGGAAAAACAACCCGCCGACATGGGCGTTAGGCAACTTTGGTGGGAA
>JAOQMS010086996.1:0-20321 GCA_027563885.1 Erythroxylum longipes | reverse complement strand
GAATAGATCAAGCTTAAGTTCATTCATGGATAGTTAGGTTAAAGGAAAGTGTTGATTAAATGAAAATATATGTTTTTAAAGGGAATCAAGCTAGTCGAAGTTAAGAACAAGCTTGATCCTGGAAGTATCAAGTAACATAGATGGCTAATATGTTTATAGTTTTATGATGATGAGTAAAAATATTTGTGTGTATGAATGCTATAAATGTTTGTTTTGATTCATTATAAATGTGGGAAAAAATGTATAAACATTTGTCTTGACTTATTGTGAATGTGGGAAAAATATTCCCTAAATTTATGTCATGATTGTTTGTTTAATTGTGTTACTTTATGCTAAGGAAAAACAGAAAATTTGAAGCATGACAAATATGGTTTTGATATGTATGTATCTAAAATTTTCTTATGTGGGTAAGAGAGATACCATTTCATTCGTCACGTGTACGTCAACTTAAAGCCTTCTCCTGGCCACCCGCTTGTGGCATATGAGCTCCGAAAAAGGACTCATTTCATTCATGGTGTAAACTTCAGTTTTGCCATTTCGTTCTATGGGATTTTCTCGAGCCATTTTGTTTGTGAATTGCATCCTAAATTGTTGGATACGAAAAAATATTTGAATGACATTTTGTGATGATTGAATGAAAAATATGTGCTGGATTATGTGGTGATGTGTTCACATATGTATGAAGGTCTTAAATTTTGAATATATATATATATATATATATAGATTTATATATATATTGCTTATGTGTGGTTTGTTATTGCTGGCTATAAACGTATTAGCCACTGAGCTTCCTAGCTCACCCTATTATTTTTCCACTCCTTGGGTGAAGAAAAAGCAGATCAGTAATAATCTTTGCAAAACTTCGGCAAACTCCAAAGATTTTTGATCATTTGTAACTTATCTAGGTAGTTCAGAAATTATTGGCACTTAGCATCATTTTAAGCATGAGCATCCTTAATTTTGTTTTACATTTTGCTACTGATATGGTTTTTGAGATATGTAATATAGTGTGGTGCAGAAATTCTGTGAATGAAAGTTGGAAGAAAAGTTGCAGAGACTTTCATATGATTGTGTAGAATGTTATGTTTTGTCAAATGTCAATGTGGTTTGTGTGATGGTTTTTGGAATGGATTATCTTTAAGTAAAATTGTTTATATAGAAGTGGTATGTATGAAATTAAAAGTTGGATTTCGGGTTCTTGTGGTTGAATTTTCTGGCTTTGTATATATGTATAAACATATATAGGTTGTTAGCAGATGAACGATTATGGGTTAAAAATGCAGTAAAAAACTTTGGGGAATAAACTGCACTGATCTAGGCGAAATTTGACAAAAGTGTCTCCATAAAAGTTGTAGAACTTTTCTTAGCTTTCTAACGACATATAGTTTGAAAATTTCGATTTGTGGTTTGAACGTTATGGTAGTTTGAAGTAAGGGTGCGCGACTGTGGATTTGCAAGAAATTCTGGAATATGTTTGAATCTCACGGGCGTGAGAATTTTTACTCATGCCCGTGTGTTATTTGGTTGATTCTCACGGCCGTGAGAAGAGCATTTTAGTGAAGTCGCAAGGGTGTGAGACTTAAAACTCACACCTGTGAGTGTTGTGTTGTATTTTTATTTTTTTAATAAATTCATTTATTATTTATTATTTGCTATTATAGTCTTGTGCTATTTATTCTTATTATTAGTCAAAAGTCCCACCATGAATTTATAAATTTATTTTATTTAAATTTTATGTCCAAATCGAGACCTGGGTCTAACAATAAGCCAGGGAAAAGGGTAAGTATTTGGTAAGCATAATTATGGGCATAAATAAAGGAGATTAGGGCAGAGTCACTTAAATTCTTCATGAAGACCTCAAGATTAATTAATTGATCATAACTGAATTTGATGGGTGCAATAATAAGAGAGGTGTCATACACAACCACAATTCTACTATTGGGGTGATGATTGTGATTGGAGATTTGATTCTAGTTCTTTGGTAGAAGCTCTAGAAGATTGCAATTGGGCTCTTTCATGCGAGTTTCCAAAATCCCTGTAATGATTGCTTTGTTCTAAGTTATCAAACCCTAACCAAAAGGTATTGTGATAAGCATTAGCCCTGTAATGTTTAATATTAGTATAGTCATGATTTCAACTCCACTATTGGAGCTTTTTTCTTTTTGTTTGATCTCCTCTTAGTGACAATTTCAAATTCCTGTTGAGATAGCTCATTCTAATTTGTGAGTCTATTTGGAGTTCTAATATCCACACTAGCTTGGTCTTCTTCATGAGGATTATGAACCTTATTTGTAGACTTGTTAATATTCGTGTTTACTACCTTATCATATTGACTACTCATCTCATTGACAAATATATTAGGTGGAACTTGGATATAATCAATTGTGTTAGCCCCATTACTTCCTGATGCTTTCCAATTTTGAAGATTTTACCAGTTGGTTTCCAAATCTTTGTAGTTATAAGATGTAGTTTTAGGCATATGATACCTTTATTTAATCTTTGAAAGGCTCTTAGTTCTCATCTAATTGAATTATAGCAATGCTTTCAGGAAGATCAGTCACGGATCTGATAAGTACACAAATTATAGTAAATTGAATCCTCTTTACCTCAATTATTGCTTTTATTGCTTGATCCATACATATAGCTTTGCCAGTAAAGCTTGCAATGTGTCTGAGATTAGTGGCGGTCCAATACTCAAGGGGAACTCCATTTATGCAAATCCATAGAGGTATAATATCATCTATTTCATTCTAGGCCTCTGAAACTACATTACTAGGGGTTTGTTGTTAACATGCCTTAGACCTACTTGTAGCACCTTCTTTGCATCATCTGTATTAAAAAATTTGAACAAAAACACATCATGCTATTTTCCAACAATCCTAAAGTCCATGAGCCTTCCAATTATTCATGGCCCATTATTTCATCACTAGAAACGCTAGTCTCTTGTCAAGGAATAATCTAAGCAGAGTGGAATTACATTTGCTAAAACCTACCTTGAGAACTTATAAAGGAGGAGAAACAACTCAACTATTTGAGGATTCATTGGGAGGGAAGAATTTAAGCTTTAGCTTAAGTGTGGACTCACCTATAACTTGAAACCAAGACCTCTTGATGGGAGGAACAAAGTTTTCAATTGAAGCAGGTAGAGGGTGGATGAGTGTCAACAGATAGGGAATGGGGAAGAGAGGGAAGGTTGTGAATTTGAAATTAAAGGCAGGAAATCAGTATCATCCATGGAGGGAGGGTAATGATTGATGATAAAACATAATAAAATAACTAAAAGTGAGCTTACAAAACAAGAGAGTGACAAGGAGGTCAGTTCTGAAGCAAACAAGGTGAAGAAATGGAGAATGAATAGAAGTGAGGGGGGAGCAGATAGGTACACTAGACAGAGAATAATGCAAAAGAACAACCTAAGTAACAAAGCAAAAAAGAGTAAAAGAAGTTAGGGAAAATAGGAAGCAACAAACAAAGGAATGTGTGATCATAAAAGAAGTCATAAAGCTCGAGTGTGCAAGGTGAACAGTGGTTTCAGTAGAGTGAACAGTAGTAGAATTTAGAGCATGGTTCATAAATGTTCATTTTAATTCTTTAGGTGTTATTCATATACAGTAGAACCTCTTTAAATTGATACTCGGTAAATGAATAAACTCTCTAAGATAATATTTTTCTCCGGTTCTGACTTGGGCCAGTTGAAAATTTAACAAATTTTGATAAGATAATAAGATAATATATTTTCAAAATACCCCTATGTAAATATAGGGTCCTATTAATATCATAAATTAATAATTATGTAAACTTACACAAACATAACTAAGACAATTTAGTGAAATATAATTATAGTGTTGTTTGTTTTTTCTTAAAATTTAGGTCTAGCTGGAGCTCATCTCTAAATTTTTTTATTGCATCCAAAATTTCTGGTGTTGTGTTCTCGAACTGCACCAAAAAATTATGAAGAGTTCTAGACGCGATAAGTGCTTCCTTACGCGTAACTGGTTCCAAAGGTACTGTATCGTCTTCAACTTCATCATCACCATTATTTTCAAGGATAGTAAATTACATTATTTTCATCATCAAAATTTAACTTCAATCAATTACAAAAATCTCTTTAAATTAATAAATATTAATTTATCGGTTAATTAATATCTCTATAAAATAATAAAATATCACGATTCCAACAATATTAATTTATAGGGGTTTTACTGTATAAGCATATCATATATTGAATTAAATATATAAATCTCTTCAATCATCAAGAGGAATCAAGGTTTTAATTTCAAAGACCCTTCTTAATCTTTAAAATGCTCTTTGAAAAAATTGTAAAATGTTTTTGGATTAAGGTTAAGTCAAAGGAATCTGACCTAATTTTTTTAAAAACTTGAAAAGTCCTCTAAAACTTGTTTTTTAAACACACTAGTTAACTAAAATGTTGTTTCTAAAGCTATTAGTCGACCAATGTCTATGTATGATTAACTAATACATCAAGAACTTAAAAATACTATGGTCAGGGATTTTGTATATAACATTGACCAGTACATTAGTTGTTGGACCTCGGGTCTTGATTCGGACATAAAACTTGAATAAATAATTTACAAAATAAAATAAAATAAAATAAAATATATAAATTCATGGTGGGACTTTTGACTAATAATAAGAATAAATAGCACAAGGCTATGATAGCAAATAATAAATAATAAACGAATTTATTAAAAAAATTACAACGCAACACTCACAGGTGTAAGACTTTTTAAGTCTCACACCTGTGAGACTTCAATGCCAACACTCACGACTTCACTAAAATGCTCATGCGTGTGAGTTTTGAGTCTCACACCCTTGAGACTTCACTAAGAATAAAGCACGTGCATGAGAGAAAATTCTGACGCCCGTGAGAATCAAGATAACCCAGAATTTCCTGTAACTCCACAATTGTACACTCTTACTTCAAACTACCATAACTTTCAAACCACAAATCCAAAAATTTCAAACTTTATATCGTTAGAAAGCTAAGAAAAAAGATCTACAACTTTCATGAAGACACTTTTATAAAATTTCGCCTAAATCAATGCAGTTTATTCCTTAAAGTTTCAGACTGTATTTTTAATCCTTATTCACTGTTGATGTTCATCTGTTAACAATGTTTACACATGTGCATAGACAAAACCAGTAACTTCAACCACAAGAACCCCGAAATCCAACTTTTAATTTCATACATACCACTTCTATATAAACAATTTTACTTAAAGGTAATCCATTCCAAAAACCATCACACAAACCACATTGACATTTGACAAAACATAACATTCTACACAATCATATGAAAGTCTCTGCAACTTTTCTTAACAGAATTTCTGCACCACTCTATGTTACAAATCCCAAAAATCACATCAGTAGCAAAATGTAAAACACAATCATGGATGCTCATACTTGAAATGATTCTTAGTGCCAATAATTTCTGGACTACCTAGATAAGTTACAAATGATAAAAATCCTTGGAGGCTGTCGAAGTTTTGCAAGGTTTATTGCTAATCTGCTTTTTCTTCACCTGAAGAGTGGAAAATAGTGGGGTGAGCTAGGAAACTCAGTGGCTAATACGTTTATAGCTAGGGATAACAAACCACACACAAGCAATATATATATATATCTATCTATATGTATAAATCACTTACTAAACTTAACAATCACATTCAAAATTTAAGACTTTCATATATATTTGAACACATCACCACATAATCCAGCACATATTTTTCATTCAATCATCACAAAATATCATTCAAATATTTTCCATATCCAACAATTGAGGATGCAATGCATAACCAAAATGGATCGAGAGAATCCCATAGAACGAAATGGCAAAATCAAAGTTTACACCATGAACAAAATGAGTCCATTTTTCGGAGCTCATATGCCACAAGCAGGCAGCTGGGAGAAGGCTTTAAGTCGACGTGCACGTGACGAACGAAATGGTATCTCTCGTACCTACATAAACAGATTTCAAATGCATACATATCAAGATCATATTTTTTATGCTTCTAAAATTTCTGTTTTTCCTTAGCATAAAGTAACACAATTAAACAACAAACATGATATAAATTCAGGGAATATTTTTCCCACATTCACAATGAGTCAAGACAAACATTTAAACATTTTTCCCACATTTACAATGAATCAAAACAAACATTTATAGCATTCATACACATAAATATTTTTGCTCATCATCACAAAACTATAAACATATTACCCACCTATTTTACTTGACACTTCCAAGATCAAGTTTGTTCTTCTCCTTACTCTTGACTTCGACTAGCTTGATTTCCTTCAAACACACACATATATATTTATTTAATCAATATACATGAATAAGCTTCATTAAACCTAACTATCCATGAATGAACTTAAGTTTGATCTATTATTGATTTTCTAACTCAAAGAACTAAGATCTAACTAAAGTTATAAGAATCCAAGAAGATAAAGCTCTTGTTCTTCTTCTTTCTCTCTCTCTTCATTTTCATCACATAAAACCTACTTTGTCTACTTCCTTCATCTATCAAAACAAAAAGAATAGACAAAGAATACCTAAAAAAACTCACCTAAACCTTTCCTTCTTCTTCTTTTTCCTTTTTCTTTCTTTCCTTCTTCTTCTCTTTCTTTCTCCTTCTCTCCTTCTAGTCTCTTCCACGATACTCTCTCTTTGTTTTATTTTCCTTAACTCTCACGACTCCTTTGCTTCTTTTTCTTATTAACTTAAGACAATTTTTTTGATTTTCCAAATTTACCCTTCCTTATTAAAGCAAATTTTCTACTAACTCCTCCACTTAATTTTTTAATTCTTTATTTTTAATTCATGCCACCATATAAAATTCATAATATACCATATGAAACTCCAAAAATTTTCTAATTCATAAATTCTAATTTATTTTCATGCTTGATAATTTAATAAAATAAATCCTAAGAAAATCATGACCCAACATTAGTTGACTAATAAGGTACATTGGATAATTGTTATGCTAGATTGGTTAATCAATATCATTGTTAATAGTAATTATAATGGCTAGTTTATGTATCTAATGACATTTTAAATATATTATAGGTATAAATATTTGAAATTTCAATTGTTGGATATCTTTATGACATTTAAAGGTCATAATAATACATTTACAAGAGCTTTTTAGGATTTATAAGCATTCATTCATTATTTATGAAGTAATTGGAAGCCTTTAAGCATTAAAGTAAGTAAGCTAGGTTTATTTTTGTTGTAAAATGTCAATCAGCATTAGTTCTCATATATTTGGATGGTTCAAAAAGCATTGAGGTTTATCTTCATCCTTTAAGAAAGATTGTACAAGGGTTGCTCTTTTCTAATTAAAGATTATTATACAAAGGTTCTTCTTAACCTAGTTGGCATAAAAGACTAATGGAATCCTAAGGGAGACAGGGGAGTGGATGTAGGCAAGGTATATTTTCTAAACCACTGCAAAATTGGTCTACAACCTCTCTTCCTTATACTTTTTATTTTTCACTTGATTGATTGATTGAGCTTATTCAAATTTCCATTGCATTTCATCATTCTTGGAAGTATTTTAGAGGTCTTTATTGAGTTGTAAAAGTTTTTACAAAAGTCACTAACATCCAATTCATACACCCTTATAAGTTCCATTAGGGACTATAGAGTGAGTCTCTTTTATTGTAATCTTAAACAAAGTTTGAGAAAAGATCTTTATGGCATATCTAGGTGTATTTACATCTTCATCTAGTCAAGATGAACAAAATATTAGCATGGCTCTTTTTTGGGTGAAAATGATTATTTATATTAGAAAATTAGAATGAAATTCATTTTTATAAATGTTAACTTATAAGAATTTCTTTCAAATGGTTCTTTTATTCTTACTAAAGTTATTTATGATAGAAGAGTTCCCAAACTAAAAAAAAGAATAGGATCTCCTAAACAAGTGATTATTCTTTTTGAATAGCAAGGTTATTCACATTTCATTTTGTGTGTTAAGAAGAAATGAATTCAATCAAATCTATATATGTATGAAAAGGTTAAATAAATTTAACATACTTTAGAAGTTACACATTAAGTAATAAATCAATTAAAAAAGAGTAAAGTGAGGGTGGTAACACATCAATAAGAATTGTTTCAAATAAAGCATAATGAAAGCATCTCTGATATGTACACTAGATTTATTGATCTTGTTTGTCCTTAATGGCATCTAAGAGGAGGGGAATTAGGTGCTTGTTAAACTTTAACAAAACATTTACTAACTTAGTGTGTTAATGAACGCAATTTTTAAAAAAAAGATGAAAATATGATATAAAATAATGAAATTCATTAACAACTTAAGAATAATATAAAAAGAGTAAATGACGAGAGAAGGAAACCAATTTATGGTGGTTCATTAAACAACTCTTATCTAGGTCTACTTCTAAGACTCTTAACTTTTATTTAAGGTGAAGAATAACATTTATACAATCTTTTATTAGTAAAGAGGACTCCTTTTACAATCTTCCTTCATAAATAAGAGGAACCTCAATAGCATTTGGAACAATCCCCAAGTACAATAAACAATAACCTTATAAATTACAACTCAATATATCTCACTTTATCAATTTGATAAATACAATGAGGCTGACTTATACAAATATGAGGCAATCATTCTCAAATACTTAGTAAACATTTATAAATATGTTTATAAGACACCTAAATACTTTTCATGCAAGAAACAATAAGAACACATGTATTTATAAAGTTTTAGGACCTTTACTAACCATTGGAGCGAAAGACTAGCCATTGATGACCAATAAAGCACAATGGTTGATCAATATGTATTGAATGCATATATTCACTAATCTTTGAGACATAGGTCAACCACTATGACATATTAGTCAGCCAATGTGTCCTCTAGAGGGAATTTGGTCGACCATATCACCATATTGGTTAACCAATCTATCTATAAACTCACAAGTTACATATTTAATTACATTAGTTAATCAATGACCTATATTGATCAACCCCCACCCCCAGAAAAATGATTTTAATAACTTTAATTGCTCAAACTTGAATTGTTTAATGTAATTATAATTAAAACAACTTTCAAAATGTCTCCCAAAGAGTGTTTAAAAAACCAAAATGCTTTTCTTTTAAAACCAATAGCTTCAATACCTCTTAATGAATGAAATGACTTATATAATAAAGAAAGATGAAATGTTTATGCATAGTGAGCCTTTAATATTGACAAAGTGAAAAATGACATTACATTTGACATTACAAAACATAGAATGACCTTGATGTGGCTTGATCTTATTTTCTTCTTGATTTAATCATCACTTTAAAGGTTGCAAACCTTAAATGTTTATTATCATCTTTAATATTGACAAAGTGAAAAAATGACATTACATTTGACATTACAAAACATAGAATGACCTTGATGTGGCTTGATCTTATTTTCTTCTTGATTTGATCATCACTTTAACGGTTGCAAACCTTAAATGTTCATTATCATCTTTATGAACTATCTTCTTAAGTTATGTCTATTTTGTTCCTATAATACTTTCCATCAAAATAGTAAATTGTACTACTTATGTTTTTTTATCATTAAAATATCAATTAGAACCTCCTATGGTTCAACAATCTCTCCGCTTTTTATGAAAAAAATATTTATGGTATTAGAGAGAAATAATAAAATTAAGTATACCAACAAATATCCATATAAATATAATTAAAAAATATCCATATAAAGATAATGATTAGCTCCCCCTTAATTCATGCATAAAACATAATTCAATATTAAGAACAAAAGAGATATTCAAATAATTATCCACACATATAGATAAAAGAAATTTACTCAAGCCTAAAAATATCATACATGCAGAAGTCATCACATATACAAAAGTCATTTGAATATCTTTTCTTTATATGTGTTTTGAGTCCAGTTGAATATCTTGGGAGAATTGAGGATTGGTTGGCATGGGAATGTGGTAGAAGGCAAGCACAATAAGGTGATAATGTAATTATAAGGTATGGAAGGATTTCAGGATGAAATGTGGAAAAGAAATGAAATCGGAAAATATGCAGGAATTTTGTAGGGCCACGATTGTGGCCTGCGGTGGGGCATAACAGGTATGTGTAAGTTTCAACCTTTTTTCTGTTTACCCTTCCTACTCTTTATATTTACACTTACCCTAATTTTTTTTACACCTTTCACTTTCTCATTCTCTCTCTAAACTTAAGAACTCAACTCCTCTCGCTTCTCTCTACCCATTTTCAAGTCTTCAACTCTCTTTAAATTTTTCACAACTCTCAATCCAATGGGACCACGCATCAAGCAGAAGGTTAAACGAACCCAACAAAAGGCAAAGTCTAAGTATTGGGCCGAGGATAATGAAACAGGATAGCAAATTATGGTGCACCTTTCCTAAGCTTCTTGGAGGAGGATCGCTACCACACCCTTAGTTTAAAGAACATTATTATGCCTAAATACTTAGATTTTGATACGTTAAAAACAATTGGATTGAGAGAACGGGTTGAGGCTTTAGGTGGAAGAATTCAGCAGGAAAAATTCATGTAATTCAATTTTCCTGTTTACAAGGAACTAACCTTAGAATTCTTTACCTCCCTTCAATTTGAGCCAACCAACCCTAAGGACCTATGATTTCCGTTTCAGGGTCAACCATATGAGTTAGATTGTGACATTTTATATGAAATCGGTGGATTCCCCAATTTAACCATAGTAGATAAGCATGAAGACTTTCATGCAACTCACTATTGGACAGAAATGGCTGGGCTGGAGAGCTTCGATGGTAAAAATGCCTACAATAATATTATTAGAAGCCCTGAACACTTGTTATGGCACAAATTTATGTGTCAAACTGTCTTTGACAAAACCAAAAATAACAATTGTTCAACAAAAGAACTTTTTCTATTGAGGTACATGGATCATAGCATCCAAGTTTATACCTCCACCTATATCTTTAATGCAATTATTGCTTCTCTAAGAAAGAGAAGCAATAACCTGCGTATGGGGTGTTTAGTCACGACCATTGCGGAATACTATGGCGTTAATTACAATAGACTAATTGTCCATCGTCCTAAGTTCCTTAACATTTTTCACTTAGCGAGAGCTGAAATCTTGAAGTCTTATAATATGAAACTTCAAGATATCAACATTAAATCTCATGTTAAGACCAGGGTAGGACAAGCCAGTTTGAGCTCAAAGCAGAAGGAGGACTCAACTAGTGAGGAGTCAGAAGAGGAAGAGCAAACGGGATGGGAGAAGGTACTGGAAGTAGTCTCAAACACTAACAAAGTGATTTCAAAAAATGCCAAGGTGTTGAAGGAGATGGATAAAGAACAAAGTCGCCAAACCCAGGACATACGATGTATTCACAAATATTTCGAGGTTCAAGGTGTTCAACTACCACCTCCAACACTGTCACCACCTCAATCACTATGACAGTTCTATACTTTAACCTTTATCTTTTATTTTACTTTTATTTTCAATTGTTGTTATGTTTCTCTTGTTTGGTTATATTTATTCCCACCTTACGTATTGTTCGTTTGTTCTTCTCACATTAAGGATAGGTGTTGTCCAAGTGTAGGGAGGGTTGTGTGCATTATATGTTTTTTTATTTGAACGTGAATTTTGTATGTTGTATTTTATTTTTGTTTAGGATTGCATGGTGTGATTTGTGTAAATGTGTCAATGACTAGGATTTAACGGAATCGATTTAGCTTTGACCATAGTCTTTTAGGTTGCAAAGATTTATTAGCTTGTAAAATAAGTGTTCTAGGTTGTTTCGGTTAAATATGCATGTTAATTAAGATACGATGTTGGTTCGTTCACTCTAGAATTTACCACATTCATTTATAATTTTAGGTTAATTGAATATGTAGCATTGTTAGTACCTTTTCATGAGAATGGTTAGCTAAAGAAATGAGGTAGGCAAAAAAAGGTGTGTTTTGTTTAATAAATAACTATTCAGATGGTCCTTTTTGAAACAAATAGGATTATGAATAAAGCTAGTAATTAGTTGAGAATCTGATGTAGCTAAGTAACCAGGGGACATTCATCACAAATGTTTTCCTTCGTGTCAAAAGGTTAGGTTCATGTTAATTAAAAGTAATGAAAATAGTTTGTTGATTAATAAATCCTACCGATCTTAGTGAATAGCTTGAATTTTCATGAAAAGCTACTTAAGGACAGTTATAATTTTGATTGACCAAATAATTATCAATGTGTGTGTGTTTAAGTGATAAAAGTCAATGAGTTTGATATTAAATTCTTGATTAGTATGTATATTTGGTCTGAAATACTTAGAAATAGATTTCATAAGTTAATAAGTTAGAATAACTTGAAGGATTGTGTTTGTAGTTAAATTTGTTTTATGAAGTTTAATGTCATTGACCCATTATTGCATATGTGTGTCTTTTGTTTTTAATTGTGTTTGGTGTGTTTTGTCTTGCTTGTTTTGTCTTTGCTTGAGGACAAGCAAAATTTTAAGTGTGGGGTTGTTGATAGTGGTAGATTGCATAATGTTTTAGTGGGTAGTTTAATATGTGTTTAGTGTTAAATTGAATGATTAGTGCATGATTAGGTTAGGATTGTGTTATTTAGTTCGACATTTATGTTTTGAGTGTTTTATGGGTTAGAGCATACCATTGAGCTTAACTTTTGCGTATTTGAGGTGCTTTAATGTGTTTGTTAGTGTTTCATATCAAATATCGAAGAACAGAGAAAATTCGAAGTAAACCCAGAGTAAGGCCCACGATGAGCCATGATCGTGACAGAAGTATGGAGGTTCTGCCACAATCCTGGCTCCTTCTGTCATGATCGTGATAAAGAGCAAAATCTGAGGCCACGATTGTGGCCTGCAAAATAGACAGTATGGACAGTCTCCCGAACATGACTTATCGAAGGACATTTGGGAATTTTTGGACTTGGGAAAACCTTAGGGTTTACCTAAAATGGAAAATAGTATATTCAAAAGAGAAAGAACCCTAAAGGGAGGTCCAATGTCTACCACTTTGAGAAAGATCGAAAGAGAGAAGAAAAAGAAGAGAGAAGGAGGAGAAGAAGGGGCTACAGTGTTGCCATCTTCCTGATCCATCCCTACCCTTCCAAGTGACATTTCATTTCATCTTTATTGTTCTCTCTTTTGAATGTATAAGATGGATTTGATTTGATAGTGATGGATTTGGGTGATATTCTAAACTTCTTTAGGGATTTGTTCTTGAATCAATGTTAATGTGATTTCTTTTCATGTTAATACATTGGGTGATGTGATTATTTGTTGTGTTCTTGAATCAATGTTAATGTGATTTCTTTTGATGTTAATACATTGGGTATTGTGATTATTTGTTGTATTTGCATGCTTCGGTAACAAATCGAGAGAGTGAACTGATAATAAAATGATTAGATTGGTAATGAGAGTTAAACAATCTAATAGATCACAAAATAATCAAATCAAGAATTTAGACGAAGAGAGATATCGTGTGAGGACTCGGTTGTCTTTTAGAGGGCTTAAGATATTATTAGATTTGAGGTTTTTTTTATTAATTGAGAGATTACAAATTCTATAATTCAATTAGGGGTTATGATCTAGGGTTTAATGATTATAACTCGCGAGGGAATAATCGACTCTTTGAAAGTCTAGGATCGATACCGTTTTAACTCAAAAGTAATCATATTAACATTTGATGATAGGATAAATCTGCCTTCTCATAATCGTCTAGTCTTCCTTGTGTGGTTTCCATTGTTAATTTGGTAATGCTCAATTTGACTGTTTGCGTGTTAATTTTACATTTTAATTCCAATCAATCATCTTCACGTGATTACTTTTCTGAGCAGTTTTTATTTTCATTTTAATAATTTTTTAAGTATTAGATAACTTAAAATTAGATTAGTTCAACAAATCCTCGAGGGATCGACACCTCACATATTACACCCACGACCTGTGCGCTTGCAGTATTTTGAGGGTTTGAAATATATTAAAACTTGCTTTATCAATGACCATTTATTCCTACGTAAGATATTAATGACAAGTTATGCAATTATTATATACAAAACAATAAATATAGAGATCACTTTATAAATTACAATATGTCTGACATAGTTGTAACGAAGGCCTTTCATATAGTTATAACGAGTACCAAGTATTGTATCACAAAGTTCTTTCACACTGAGCTCATTCCCCTCAAATATAGACATCTCTAATAATTCCTGTATCTCTAATTGATAATCGTTTGTGATCAACAATCTCAAACAATACATTCACAAAAATATGTAAGAATAAGCAGAAATATAATATTAGTTTGAAAGCAACTAGCCCATCATAATACTCAACTAATGCACAATACTAAAATTGATGAGAGAATCAGTAGTAGTTTGTCAGTATTTCCTATCTTGGACAACCAATAAGAAACAACAACAGCTATAAGATCCTTATAAAAACCTAGGATTGGTTGTCAATATATACATTTGTAGGACACATAGCCAAGCATTAAATAATTTCCTTACAATTTATATTTCTTTTATAATCAAAGCTTATTTTAAAGATAGAACAATTCAAAAGAAGAAGTGATAAAGAATCTAACACTTTTTCCTTTTAAAAATGACATTAATATTTCTATTTACAAATTTCACTGTCAAATATTTGGTAAAACAATAAGCACAAAATATAGATAGAGATGCAAGCAATTTTCAGTTCCAAATATGAATTTACAATAGTATAACTTGTAAGAGATCACTATATGTATCAACAAACCTATGTGACCGTTGATTCTCCAATTGTGGTGAGTATATCCTATATATGCTCTAATATTTTCTTTGGAATGACTTTCATAATGGATGGCAAAAGTGTAAATACATGGTGTAATGAAAAAACAAGTGATATTAGCCCCGAAGTTTTAGTTATAACTCACTCTATATTGTCAAATGCGTGTTTCACGCATTAAGAATTTAAATTCTCCAATATATTTCTTTTTTTTTATGTATGCAAAAGAACTTTTAATTTGCTATACAAAGATCCAATTTCTATGTAAGTGCTAAAAGATTCTAGCACGACATAAACCTTATAACCTAAAAATTTTAATACAATTTCATTAGTTTGGTTGTTTAACTTATCATAATTATACTAAAACTATGAACTTTAGTATACTTTGCCTAACCATTTTGTTAATACTATTTTAAGCAATCCTTGTAAACAAAACAATATAGAGAAAACTTCACAAATTGGAATACATCTTGACATACTGAAAAAGATACTTAAATTACAAAAACATTTGAGCATAAACCCAAATGATTACCAAGTGTTGTCTGAGTTTATAAACCTATAACAAATAACAAGGTTGGTTAAAATTTTGAAAGTGAAGATCTCTAACTGAAATTTCTTTATAGGAGGAAAATGAGTTGAGAACAATTTGCTCTAAGTCTTGTGAATCCTATTATCATTATTGAACTGTATAAAAAATTGCAATTCTATTATCATGGTATATAAATTTTGCATAAGCTTTAAACAAGGTTTTTAAAATTGTTCTAATAGATTTAGTTATACACCTAATTCTTACATCAATAATATTCATTTTATTACACATAATTATTTTATTTTGAAATCAAAATCTCTCCGTGTTTTATGCCATTCATATCACATTATGTATTTCCTTACCTACAATTACATTTATTTATATTATACACTTTCATTTAACATGGTCCACCAAATAACTTTGAGACAATTGATTTTGATCATAAAGTAATTTAAGCACTAACCTGTAGTAGTTTGACAGTATGTTCCTTATGCATCTAAAGTTTCATCAATAAAACCACCATTACATCACCTTAGGCATAAAGAGATTTGTGACAATTTTAAGAGCGCATTAAAGTATATATATAAGCACAAAGAGAAACACCAATGCTTCAATATGAATAAATCATAATATTAACTAAAATTAAAATTTTTATCTAATCACTTAATCTGGTAAATGCACTACCTAGCTAATAAAAATAAAAATATAAAAATTTACATAACATCAATGTCTAAGATTACCAAATATAAAAAAGTGTTAGAATTTTTTTATTAAATAGAAATTCAATTAAATAAGAATTAATATACAATAGGTTTGATCAAAATTACCTATTACTAAGTCAAATAATTATAACATCATAAATTTGTTAAGATTGACAAGATGAAAAAGACTATCTGATTCTCCATGCTATTTCGCTTTGTGTGCTAATGTTAGTATCATTTCTTCGAGCAATGATATGATTTCTGATTTTGCTAAATAACATCTTAAAAATAGGCACTTTGGCGGATATGTAGTTTCCAAAAGTCCTATTGTTCCTCTCTTCTCAAATAGCTACTACAAGGTAGGTGAAGCTATTTTGTAAATCCATAAGTCACCTTGATGCTTTAGCTGGAGCTTCACACTCTAATTGATGATAGCAAACCATGAGTTGGGAGGTTGAACTAAGTAACATAGCTAAGTTATGAGGTTCCAGCTATAATTACTAAAATTACATTGAAAGTATAAATGTTCAATTTTTTCAGTTGCAGATTTGCAAAAACAACACCAATTAGTGAAGTAGGTGTAATGAGTTATCCTATCCAAAGTTGTTATCTTGTTCTTAATTGCTAGCCAGCTAATGAAGGGGTTGCACCGTGAATTATGTTTAAAACAAATTAGATTGCACCAAGAAACTTGTAGGTTATAATTTCTAAACAAGTTCCAACAAGATGAATTAGTAAACATTCCTGAAGGTATAAGCAACCATTTGATCTCATCATGTGTAGAGGAATCTAGAACAATAGAAGACAAAAATCAAGCAACGGCTAAAGAATTGTTAGACAGTGAACCATTAAAGAGATTTAATGCTTCTGTTACTTTCATGTTGGTATGTAAATTGAAAGTGAATAAGCTGGAATCCAAGATTGAGGAGAGAGGATCAAAAGGAGTCTAAGGATCATGCCAAAAGTAAGTGGATTTACCATTATAGACTATATGTTTGCAGTGACCCTTAATAACCTCTTTGAATTTAAGCAAATTACTTAATAGAGTAGAAGAGTTACAAGGTGCTTTAAAACTCCATAAGCTTTAATTCTTGATCTAATAAGTATGGACCCATTTGACCTATAATGAGCCTTTGTTTATAAATAACCTCCAAAGTCTCTTGGTGAGAAGCATTGAGCAAATTAGTTTAATAAAAAGGATTCCAAGTTTATGACATCTCTTAGGTAAACAAACTTTTGACCATTTGACTATAAAGCGTCCATTGCCTTTAGCCTTCCATATGAAATTATTAAATAGTTTCTCCATTTCCTTTAGTGACTACACGGGGGAAAATGATGTGTGAGGCTCAATAACAAGATACTAAGATCAATACATAGTTGATCAACTGACATCTGCTTGTAAAGGATAAGGCTTTAGAGCACCATCTTTCTATTCTATTTTTGATTTTACTAAGAAATGGCTTGAAATTAATGAAAGATGATTTGATAGAAGATATAAGGACTTTAAGATTTGTAATAGGTAGTTAAGCAATTTTGAATCCTATGATATCAAATAATTTTATGGCCAAATAAGAAGCACTAGCCTATAGATAAAAGCTAGATTTGTTAGAGTTAATGGATAAGCTAGATAATGAGTTGAACGTTTTACATATCTTGGAGATAAGAGTGATGATGTAATGTTTGTTTTGGTGAAGATAAAAATGTCATCACCAAAATTAAGGCTAATTAAGTTGAGCTTCTGGAATTTTACATGAAATTTAAAGCTAGAGTTCTTTGATGCAGTTCTTTTAAGTAGCTTGATTAGAACTTCATAATCTAATGCAAACAGGTAAGGGAAATGGGATCACCTTGCGTAATACCTTTAGCAGCTTGGATAAGAGGAGTGACTTGTTAATTCACTAATATTTTATACAAGATAGTTGAAATGAATTAGTGTATCCAATCAATAAAGATGCTAGGAAATCCAAATGTTCTTATCATATTAAGAATAAATTCCAATCTACTAGGTCATAAGCTTTTTGAAAGTCTAGCTTGATTGTACAATTCTTGCTTATGTTCCTCCTATTATAATGTTTGAAAAGCTCTTGTGTAATAGCAATGTTGTCTCTAATGTGCCTATTTGTAATGTAAGCATATTGAGAAATATCCACCTAAATTGAAAGTACCTTTTTTAGCCTATCTGCTATTATCTTAGATTGTATATGGATGTGCAGTAAGAGATAGGTTGAAATTCATTAAGGGAGTGATGATATTTCCTCTTAGGGATCAAGGTGATAAAAGTTCTATTGAGCTCTTTCAATAAGGTTTTACTGCTAAAGAACTCCTGAACAACATGTATAACAGCTTGCTTCATAATGCTCCAATTCTTTGAGAATAATAGAATATTAAAGCCATATGGACAAAGGGATTCGCATTGAGAAAAAGACTTTATTGCCAATTCTATTCCAGCTGGAGTAACTGTGGATGATAGAAAATCAGCCTAATATGAAGATATTTTCTGTTGAATAATCTAATCAAGAATTTTACTAAAAGAAGTGGTTGAAGATTTGGCGCCTAGTAGATGATTGAAGTGATTAACAACTTCTGTAATAAATTTAACTTATGAATGGAGTTGAGTACCATTAGAAATCAATGAGATAGTTCGATTGGTTAATTTTCTAACATCAATAACTCAATCAAAGAAGGTAGAATTCTTATCACCTTTTGTAGCCATTTGTTTCTAGACCTTTGCTTCCATATTAAGTAATCAAAATAGCTGCCTTAATGTAATTAGAAGAGGTTTAAGATTCATTTTTTTGCAAAATGGGATTGGTTGAATCCAAATATAAGTCATTATGCACCTTATTAAGAGGTTCTCTAGAGTTATTTAATAAGTGGTGAATATTACCAATATTAGCTCTATGGAAAACTTTAATCTCCTCTCTAATTTTGTTGAGTTTTCTGGCATATTGAAACTGCTTAGAACTTGAGGTGATTTAGCTTAATCCTCTCCTGACATCATCTTTAAAGCCTTCAATACTTATCAGGAAATTGTTTAGTATGAAGGGTGTCTAATTGAAGGTTGTAAAGAATATGAGAAAACTAAAACAAGAGAATGGTTAGATATACTAGGATTGGGAAAGAAAGCAAAAGAATTAGGAAAAGCTTGTGTCCATTTGGATTTGGACATGCTACTATCTAACTTTTTGCTCAGAAAAGTGGCATCCTCATGTTTGTTACTCCAAGTGAAATATTTTCCTCCTTTAGGAAAATCATTGAAATCAATTGTGTTAATGTAGTTTTTCAAGTCTTCACATAAAGATCTGTTGGAAACATATCCATCAGCTTCATCAATATGAATAGTAGCATTGAAATCACCAAGCAGAATCCATAGAGAGTTGATATTTTGATGGATATTCTTGAGCTTATTCTAAAGAAAGGACCTCTAATTGACATGATTAAAGGCACAGATCACTGAAATATCAAGCAAGATGTTATTATTGATGATCTTGACTTCCAAATATATGATTTGATCGCTGATAACAAAGTTAAGAACTGAAGCACATCATAACTGTATAGAATCAAAATTCTTCCGTTGGAATGAGTGGTTGAGTTAGAAATGGCTTTCTAATAACTTGGAAACAATGTTAGTATGACATAGTGATTTTGATTCTGTCTAGTCTCCAAAATACCAAGAAGAGAAATGTTATTTACAGCAACAAAACTTCGAATGACTTGTTGCTTTGCAGGGGAATTCAAACCCCTAATATTCCGTGAGGAGAAAATCATTTTCTCATATTGAAGAAACCTCATTCTTCTTTCTACATTATTTTCTTTTAAAGGCTGGCTGAAATTCATCTTCATGAAGGGAAGCAGGAGTGAGATCACTACTAAGTAACATAGATTTTGGAGGTGTAACTAAGGTAGACTGAGTAGCTTCAAATCTTAGTACTGAAGATTTTGATGGTGGTTCTACAGAAGCTAGTTTTAAGTCACATTTTGAATTGGGTTTACAAGTTCCTATTCCTGGTAAGGAGTTGCAAGAAGATGTGGATTTAACAAGGTTCTCATCAGAAGGTTCCATATGCTCAATAAATCAAAAGGGTTAGTAGTAGAATGCTGTTTGGTTGATGTTTTAGTGTTGGGAGAGTCAAAAACTTGAAGAATATTAGCTGAATTATGATCAACAGTTTCTTGCATTAGCTCAAAAAAGCTATTAGTGATGAATACCTTTCCTGTAGGCTTCCAAACTTCTTTATATTTCATGTTAAGAATCTCATTAATTGGTGAAGATTCAAGGTAAGTTCATGTTAAGTCTTTTGGACTTTTGGGATGAGTTTTGG
>JAOQMS010086958.1:0-20324 GCA_027563885.1 Erythroxylum longipes | reverse complement strand
GTCGATCCACGTGTTCCACCCCGCCAACGGCTGTGGCGGGTTGGTTGACACCCCGCCAAACCCAACGGCGGGGTGTCGTACAACTAATCATCCCACTCTACTTCCTCCCACTTCACGGACAGATTTTTTTTTTAATAACACACGAAGAATTTAGCCGCGAGGTGAAGGCATGTCGGAGAGGTATGGGAAGAGTTGGTAGTTTACTGTATTTACCAATAAAAGGGGAAGATTTCTGTTTACATATATAGATAATGGAAACTGAATCTCTTTGTGAGAAGGAAGGCTTGGAAATGGGTTTCGTGGTTATCACGCGCAAAGGACGATGTGATAGAAATGTACTTATTGAATGAAATGCACTTTATTTGATCATCATAGTCAAGGGACGATGTAGTAAATATGATGCTATTGTCTTCCCAACTTAACATAGTCAAATGAACTTTTGTGTTAGTTTTAGGCTTCCCATTTTGAATACTTTAGCATTTCTTTTGAAATATCAGTCAGTCCCCCAAATCTATTTATAGTTGATAATAATAAGTCGTAAAGATTTATTTGATGTCAATCAACTTGAAATGACAGAGGAGATTACCTTTGGAATGAGTAAAAGTATGAAACCGCGCCACGCCGGCCAATCGTGGAGTTTCTCTTTGCATCTTCGTGGCGAATGGATGGCCTGTCATACTTGAAACTACACAAATACCAACAGCCTGGAATTTGGTAGTGAGTTCTATGATCGTATGGTAACTGCATGTTATGTATTTGAGATTATCTTTTTTAAATGTCCCTGCTTTACGAACACAATTTTAGGACATTGACTTGGTGAAAACTTACTTTTTTTTTTGTTACAAATTTAACTAAATTCCGCAAGTGCTTTAGATGATGATAATGAAGACCTTTGTCTCCTGATTTTTTAAGAAAAAATAATGTATTAATATAATAAGGAAAAAGTTGACGCAAGTTCGTACAAAACTATACAATCTAATAAAAATTGTTATTACATCAATGTGATTAGAAATCACAAATGGCCACATCTTGGTACCAAGGAGTTAGTTGATTCTTCTGGTGAGTTGACATTGAGAAATGAAGCAGTGTCTGTCCTTGTAAAAAAAAAAGTTCTATCTGGTCTTAATGAACAAGACTAGCAAAGAAGTTTCTTTGGTGTTAATAGAATCACAAAATATCATGTTATGTCTTCCTTCCCAGATGTCAGCAACTAGGTAGCTAAAAGCAACTCTAAACACCCATAAATCCCCTTCATATTTCATTTGAATCTTACTACACCATTTAGTAATGTCTAAACAAGAATGCGGTAGATTGGCTAGGTGACATAGTTGAATGATTGCATTCCATATGTATTGATTGTACTGACATTGAAAGAAAACATGATCTACATTTTTAATGGATGATTTACATAGAATGAATTAGTTGGCAAAGTAGAGAAGTGTGTTATTTTGTCGCCCATAGGAAGTCTGTTTTTAATAGCTAGCCATAAAGTTATTAAGGCACAAGGAGAGTTATGCTTCTACCATGTGAGTTTATACCAGGGGATAGTGTGATTGATGTTCTTAAAGAGGGACCAAAATGATACATTAGAGAAAGTGCCAATAAGAGTGTGCATCCACTGAATTGAATACTCTTTAGAATTATTAAGGAAAACTTTTGAAAGGAAACCAAATAATGCATATGGTGATAAAAGAAAAACATTTATAGTGGAAATGGCTTTAACAACTGTAATATTTGACGATAAAGTTCCTTGTAGGGCAGTTGCTTCAGTAACATTAATTAGAGGTCCAAAGGGGGTCCAACGATCCTGCTAAAAGGAGTTGTTGCTAGCATTATTTACCATGTATTTATAAGAGTATCTCATAATGATCCTTAAATTAAACAAGGAATTGATAAGTGATGAGGCATTGATAGGAGTTTTGGCATTCCATAAGTTTTGGCTCTTTATGTAATATAAATGGACCCATTTAACCAATAATGATTGTCTATCTAATAGTAATCTCCAAAGCCTCTTCGTGAGAAGGACATATTTGAGCATTCTGATTGGAAGAACACCTACACCAAATTTCTTCAGCATGCAAACCTCAGACTAGCTAACTTTGTAGCTGCCTCTACCATTTACATTGTAAAGAAAGTTTATGAAACATTTCTTTATTTATTTAGTCACTGCTTTAGGAAATACAATGTGTGAAGCCAAATAGTTGGTAAGTAAAGAGGGAACAGAGTTTATCAATTGACATATGCCTGCTAGGGAGATAGTTTTGGAGCTCTAGTCTATTAATTCACATATGCCTACTAGGGAGAGAGTTTTAGAGCTCTAGTCCTCTATTATGTTCTTAATTTTGTCCATAAGAGGTCTAAAATTAGAGAAAACAAGCTTGATAGAGGAGATAGAAACTCCAAGATATCTGATAGGGATATGAGATTCCTTAAAAGCCTACGATGGAAGAGATTATGAAGACAAGTAAAAGGAACCCATAGAGATAAAGAAGTTGGATTGTCATTATTGATAACTACACTAGAGATCTTCTAAAACATTTTTCAGGATTTAGATATACTTTAGACTGATTTGATATCTTCTTTGGAAAAGATAAAAACATCCTCAACAAAGCTAAGGCTAACAATATTGAGTTTATTACATTTGGAATGAAATTTGAAGTTTGAATTCCTAATTCTGGTTCTTTTGAGAAGTCATATGAGGACTTTAGATACCAAGGAGAACATATAAGAGGAAATGGGATCCCTTACACGATGCCTTTAGCTATAAGAATAGGCCTAGTAGGTTGTCCATTTACTAGAATTCTGTAGGAAACTAAAGTGGTAAACTGATACACACATTCAATGATGATATCAGGGAAGCTAAATGCCCTTAAGGTGTGTAAGATAAAACTCCAATCGAGAGAGTCATAAGCTTTCTCAAAATCAATTTTGAAAGCACAATTGTTACAACTGTTTCTTCTGTTGTATTGCTTGAATAACTCTTATGCTATAGCTATTTTCTCTCTAATATGTCTCTTAGGAATATATGCACATTGCATGGAATCAATCAAACTAGGAAGAATGGACTTCGGTCTCTCTGCAATCACTTTGTAGATTATTTTGTATATAGAAGGACAATAATAAATAAGCCTAAAGTTTCTTAGAGACTTATGTTCCTTACCTTTAGGAATCAATGTGATGAACGTGTTGTTAAGATCTTTAAGGAATTTTCTATTCTTAAAAAAACTCCTGAACTTCTTCAACTACTGTCTTCCTCATAATGCTCCAATTTTCTATGAAAAATAAGATGTTGAAACCATCAGGATCAGGAGCTTTACATTAATCGAGATATTCCATAGCACTTCTAATCTTAATTATTGAGACATGTAGAGAAAGAGCTTCCATTTCACTTACATTCAGTTTATGTTAGACAATTTATTATATAACTATGACTAGTAATGTAGCTAAGGAACAAGTTCCTGCAGTTGAATGAATAAGTTTTAGATTCAACTATATATTTAGATTGAGTATAAAGCATCGATCTAATTGATTCTAAAGTTACTATTTTGTTGGATGACTTCTTTGTTAACATAGATCTGTGAAAGAATAAGGTGTTTTTATCTCCATCTTATAACTATTTGATTCTAGATCTTTGCTTACAAAGTGAGTAATCAAAGTCAACAGTTTGAATGAAATATTCAATGCTTATTTTTTTCTCTTCTTGGATAAATTGGTTGGTAGGGTTAAGGTTTAAGTCATTATAAGCTTTTTAAAGACTTTATTTTTCAATGTTCAAGAGATGATATAGATTTCTAACAATGGATTTGTGGAATGACTTTATTTCCTTACAGATATAATTCAGTTTCTTTGAGCATTGAAATTGTTTAGTGCCACTAAAGTAAGAAATGAGCCCTCTTTTAACAATTTCTTTGAAACCTGGAATTTTAATTAGGAAGTTGTTAAGTTTGAATGGATTTATTATATGAGCTGCAGTGAATCAAGATATAAAATTACTACAAAATGATCAGAAATACTAAGATTAGGAAAGAAAGCATTTGAATTAGGAAATTGCAATAATTATGAGAGGTTGGAGAGGCCTCTGTTCAATTTCTTACTCAAGCTGTCCTTTTGCTTGTTACTCTAAGTAAAGAAGTTGCCCCTATTAAGTAAGTTAATTAATTCCATGTTGTTCAAACAATTTTTTAGATCATCACATAAAGGCTTACTAAAACAACAACCATCTGCCTAATCAGGGTGAATTGTGGAGTTGAAATCTCCTAGCAAAACTCGTGGAGTGCAAAGGACTTGAGAGATATCAGAGAGTTTCTTCTATAAAGACATTCTTTGAAGGCTATAATTAGGTGTGTATACGATGGAAATGTCAAATTGTATCTTTAAGCTTCTAACTTTCACCTATAAGTGAGTCAACTGTTCATAAATAATAGAATAGTTCACCTCTATTTATTCATTATTTTATAGGAATGAAATTCTCACATTTGGATAAGATTCGTAATTAGAAATGACTTTCTAGCTTGTATGCAACATAGATAGGATACTGCAGTGATTCCTTTTCAATCTAATTTCTAAAATTCCAAAAAAAATGAGTTTATTATCAATAATAAAGTTTTTAACTGTTTGTTGCTTGGAGGGGGCATTCAAACTACTAATGTTCCTGGTGGAGATTATCATGCTGAGTAGAAGAAGATTGGTTCTTCTATATACCTGGTTTCCTTCTGGTGATAGCTTGGGAATTCACTTCAGTAGTTGTAGCTTTGTTGGTGTGACTATTGTCCTCTTTGCTAAAAGAGTCATCTTTTTTAGATATGAGGTTCAATTTTAGAGTAGGAGTTGTAGTAGTAGGAAATTGATCTTGATCTATTTTACTGGGATTGCAATTTAAAGAATTACCAGAAGTGAGGTTCAATGATGGAGTCTTGATTATGATAGTCAAATCATCAACAAGATTGTAGCTTAGTGGAGTGAACTCAGAGTTATGCTTTAAAAAAGGAGTATAAATATTATTTGAAGTTGGATTTGCTTCTAGAGGAGTTGAATTGGAGTTTTAGGGTACAAAGTGAGATGTTTCTTCCTCTTCCTCCATGTATTCTTCCCCTTATATAAGTTCCCATCAACTACTTGTTTTAATCATTTGCCAAGTCGCCTTAGGTTTCATGTTAGGAGGCTCTCAAGCGTAAGTTATTTTAACCTTAACCTTAACAAGTTCTAGGTTTTCATTGAATTTCATAATTGAGACTTCTTCAAATAGATATGCTAATGCATCAACAACATCACAAATCCTGGCAAAGTTTATTATTCTAGTTTCAACAATTGTTTGATCGAGGCATATAGATTTGCTAATGGAGCTTGCCAAGTAACTTAGGCCTTCATTTGTCTAGTATTTAAGAGGAATTTTGTGAATAAAAATCCATAGAGGGATGTTGGTTAGCTTGATTTCCTTAAATTTGACTCTACGTCTCTAAGTCTAAACTAGAAATGTTTGTTACAATATGCCAGGGTTCTGCTTTGATTATTCTTACTTAGAATCAAAGGAGTTAAACCTAAAGAAAAATATATTATCATTGTTTAAAATTATAACTAGGAGGCCAAAATACTTCTATTTGTTAATAACCAAAGTTTTCATAATTAGTAAAGGCACTCCCTTATCAAGGAAGAAACCAACAATGGTGGATTTCCATTTTTGAACTACAACCTGAAGAATGGTGATTGGTAGAGATACAACTTGGCAGTCTAAAGTGCTATTAGGAGGGTAGAAAGATAGTTTGGCTTTAAGATTTTGGTTACTAGCAACTTGAACACAACTGCGCTTGATTAGAGTTTTTAAGGCTATAAGGGATTTTAAGGTGGAAATAGGAGTTGAAACAGTAAGAGGAAGATAAAGAGTATTAGATGGATTGAAGGTTGAGAGGAAGGAGTTAACTAAGGGAGGGAAAAGTTTGGAAATTATAGGCATGGTTAATGACTGATGGATAAACACAAGGACTGTCAGGTAAAGACAAGCAGAGAGGAAGGTGCATTGACTAAGTTATGATGGAGAAAGATTGCAACAAGATGAAGGATAGATCTATTTAGGTGATAATATTACTGAAATAAAGAAGCAAGCAAGTTTGGCAATAAGTAATGGGAGCAAGAATTAGATGCAAGAAAGGTGGCATAGGAAGAAATAATTGCCCGAAGAAGCTATATTTGATAAAGGCAAAAAACAAACCCAACTTTTTTCCTAATTTTTTATTTAAAATAAATTAAGAATTAAAGCTTGTTGGTTCCATCTAAGTTAGGGTTGGGAACCATCCATTCTTGAATATGATTATGAGAGGTGGACTGCTTCACATTTGAATGAGTGCATGTACAATTTCAACAACGTTAACCAAAATATAAGACCCAGCTTATAATTTGCCTTAAACTTGGATAACATAATGGCCAACCTAGCTTTTTCATATCCTTAAATTTTTGGTTTTCAATAACTGTACGTCTCGCAGTCTATGCAGATTTGCAAATTCTATAGATTTTGGAGTATACACGTTATAGTATATGCCTGTGTATCAGTCCATGTATCTCCCAGAACCTTAAAATTTACTATAAAAAGACTTTGAGTGGAGGCCAATAGAGAGGAGCATACATTCAAAGTTGATTCCATAACATAAAGAATGTTCGTAAGGGATGATATTGATCCAGAGAAGTGGAAAATGCAAACAAAATATTCAAAAGATCCAATAGATTACAACATTAAACCTTAAGCTTACAAGAACATTCGATAGACAAGAAGGGAGATTTGGAATTATAAACTATTTGTTTTCTATTAATTTTTCTTCCTTTTTATCTTTGATTTCATTTTCTATCATATGTAACTAAAATTCTTTAGTGTCTAGGTATGATGACCCTAGTTGGTGCTACAATATGTTCTAATTCTTTTATTTAATGCAATTGTTTTGATTGATCTGTTGTGATCCAATTATGTGTTTCATGTATGTTCTAGTAGATCCAGAATATTAGTATATAATCTAATTTCATAACGATTTAGAAATCCTGTGTATGAATAGATCTACTATAATTGAAAGGAATTGATTACAAACTTAAAGATAGGTCAACATAAATCCTCTAGATTAAGGTTAAACCTAATAGTGGAATTCACAAATCGATAAAGCAATTCTAGGAACTTTAACTTGAAGAATTTTGGTTAATAAACCTAGGATTGGTTGTAGTATTCTCAAGAGAGTTATTAAAATAAGATAGGAATTTCTGTGTTCCAATAGTCAATAAAACAATTGCATAATAAAAGGTTAATTATCTAAGGATTTTAGGGTGATTTATCACCTAAGCACTTGATATTGATTATTTTCTAAGTAATTTTCTTCGTTCCTTGTCCAGTATTGTTTCCTACTTTATTTTATCTATTTAATTATTATTTTTAATTAAAACCAACACTCAATTTGTAGACTAGATAATAAGATAATGGTAATTACTAGTAATCATTGTCTTTATAAGATTCGACCTGTACTTGCCTGTGCTAACAATAGCTACGCCATGCATTTGCTATTAATTCAACATTGACAACTTAAAATTAATAACGTAGTTTTTAATATTTAAGCAAAATATGAATATACTTTTTTTAAGTGTATGAATTTTTTAATAATTTTTAGAACATAAAATATATATTTCTTTTCAAAAATTTTTCTATTATAAAATATAAATAAGTATTTGGGTTAATTTATAATTTAGTCTCCTACCAATTTATAATCAATCTACTTATAAAATCAAACATAATATGCATAGATTTGTACATGTGTAATGTGTAAAATTTAAAGGCTAGAGAAAAATAGATGGGACTTTAAAGTTTTATGGATAAATCATTATGATATTGACCTTATACAAATGTTAGAATTATGATATGCACAATAAAGATATAAATAAAAGAAAAAAGCCACTTCTTCATTATGAGCTCAGTATGAATTACCAATTAAGGAAAATGGTTAGTGTTAGGGACGCTCAGTGGAGCTATACACCTAGCCTTAAGTTTTACCTTTTAGCAGCTATAGTGTCAGATCCTTACATTCTATTTGTGAATTTATTTGGGAATTTTTTTGAAAAATTATAAGAATTTCATTAATCAAAACTCTAAAAATTTTTCAAACAATTCAACAAAAATACAACACTTTTTTCACTCCCTTTATTATAGCAATATAACCAAATCAACACGAAACTGCATCGTTTCCTTATTGAACAAGTTTTAATCTTATAAAATCCTTAAGCACATGGGTCATAGCATAGTATATGAGGTGTTGATCCCATGAGGAATTAGTAAACTAATCAAATCCTAATTTGTCTAAGGCCTAAAAATGTTATTAAAATGAAAATAAAAATAAGCAGAAAATTAAGTAATTGAATATGGATAGACTGAAAGTGAAATTGTAAAATTAACATAAGTAAATCAAAATGGAGCATAACCACTTAGCAATTAAGATATCATAATAAGACAAGATCAAACAATTATGAGAATATGGGATTTATCTATCGTCATTTTGCTACCCTAATCACTTTTGATGTAATTGGTTTCGGTCCTAGAATTTCAAAGGCTTGATTACTCTCTCTCAATATCTAATCAATTAGCCTTAATTAATAATCCTTTATTGATTCTGAAATTCTGATTTTCCAATCTCACAATTAAGAAAAACAGCTCACTTTTTAATTAGTTCTTATGCAATCTAATAGACAATTGAGTCCTCACACAAGATTTCTTTTCGTATGATTATCTATTTGATAAGTGCGTGACTTATTAGGTTGTTAACTATCATTACCCAACCTAATCCGATTACTATCGACTTACTCTCTCCATTTATTGTTGACATATATGCAAACATAAATATCACAATACCCAAACAATTTCATTAACATCAAAAGCAAATAGGTCACAAGATGATTCAAGATTCAATCCTAAAATGAAGTTAGAACATCATTAACAACATGTTCAACATTCTCAAACCCAAGTTATACATCAAGATGAAGTGAATAAATAAGATAAAGTATAAAAGAACTTGAAATGGTTGGGTTGGAGTGGGTGGATAGCATTTGCAGATGCTTCTCTTCCCTTCTCTCCTTCATCTCTCTTCCTTGTGTTCTTTCCCAAAGTGGCAAATGGAGGCTTACTTAGATTAGGTCATTCTTTTGTCTTTTATAGTCATTGAGCTTTCTAGGGTCAAGAATAGGTTTTACCCGGGACCAAATGTTTGAAATAACCATCGAAAAGTTGAGTTCGGAAGCAAACCCACTTAAAAATTGCTTTTATCACAATCGTGGCCTGTTATACCTGATTCTGTTACGATCGTGACACTTGTTCTCCTCTAGTTTTTCTCCAAATCTTCTCCGACCTTCTTTTGCCTGAGAGCAAATACTAACAAACTCATCAAAATACCTCATGCAACCTATAACTATCATTCCCTCCTGGGAGTATTACACGTGTTTCATAATGGAGTCACCAGTTTCCATTATTGAAGCTACGCCATTTATCAATTAGATAATAGGTAACTCCTCAACCTTTCGAGGTGAGGCTCACTTTTTTAGACGTTTAGGGTGAGATGCTGGCGTGGCTTGTCACCAAAGATAAGCTTCCCTGCATGTCTCTTTTTTGCTTCAATTCATATCCTAGTTGTAATAGCCGATTTCCAAAACATTATTGAGGGTTAAAGTCTTAGGCTACTGAGTCACATGAGCTTTACCATTTTAGAATTTATGAGGTGCATTCCATTCACTTGCATAATATTTGCATACACATATGAATCATGATTTAGAAAAACATTGCAAAGATTGTATATGCACTCAATTGACATATTCCGGGTTATGAAAGGTTTAAAATGGTTATGATATGATTATGTATTGTTTATGTCTTGAATTTTGGTTTCATAGATTACAATTAGTAATTTGGAATTAATTGTTGCAATTTGGAAATTGATGAATTAATATGTACATTTGGACTATGAAAAATGTCAGGTAGCATGACAAGTTAACACATGGCAGTAGAAATAAGTGACACATGGCAGTAGGATTGAGTGACAAATGGCTTAGATAATTGGGTGACAAATGGCTTAGGGAACTAAGTGATAAGTGGACAAGTTATTTAAGTGACATTTGGTAGTTTAAGAAGAGGACATATAGCATGTTCCTTTACTTGACAAGTGTAATGACAAGTGTCTTAACACTCACCATACACCTATACCCCATGAAACCCACACATATCGATGTCCATTTTCTCTTTTGTTTTTGCTACATGCTAATATTCTTCTTCCTTCTCTCATTATCAACACACACACACAACCCTCACAACTTTGAGTTTTGCAAAAATTTTTTGACTTTGCCACTCTAATATTCTGATGTCTTCATCTTGTTGCTAAAAGCCCATCCAATTTCCAACTTGAATTTGGGATGATTTTGCATGCATGAAGGGCTAGGTAAACTTGATGAATTGAGCTGGAATTGGAAGCTAAATAAGTAAGTAAAGTGTTGTTCTTTATGGAATGTTTTAATAGAAAGATTATAATGATTGAACTGGGATGAATTATATATGACGTTGATGATGAAGTGTGCTAGAATATGATAGATGAACTTGGATACTTTTATGCTTTGTTCTTAATGTATAAAAACCGTGGGTTATAAGTTGTTATATGGATGAATTAGATTGGAATTTGAAGTATAATGAAGGTGAATTTATGCTAAAGAAAGGTGCTAGTGTAATGTTCTTGAAATGGGAAAGAACTAGGATTACATGTATGATAGTGAATGATAGTTTCTGTTTTGTTTTGATGCATGAAAGATAATATTTTATGAGATGCCAATTGAATAATTTTGAGTTGGAATTGGAGATGAAATTGATGAGGAATTGGAGTATAATTAAGTTATAATTAAGGTATAAATTAATAGAATATTATGAAGATGTTTGAATTTGGTATAAAGGTATTAGAATATGGATAAAATTTGAAGGAAGTGGATGGTGAACCTTCGATTCACTCATCCCACGATTGTGGGCAATACTTTGAAGTGAAAAAAATTCTATTTTGTGTGATTGTTGAATCAACTAAGGATAAATAACTTTACTTTTGTGCATTTGGACTTACCCGAGGCTTGAAATGAACTTAGATAGTTGCTTGATTAATTGGTTAAGGGTTTGATAAGTTTAGGTCGTTAATTGATGTTATAACTTAAGGAATGGATTGTTTTGATATTGATGTATCTAAATCTAGAAATTATTATTTATTAAAGGAATAAAGGTGTTTTTACGAATATAAATGTGATCTAAAGGATATAAGTAATGTATTAGGAATGAATGAATGAGAATTGGGAAATTATGTGAATATATATAATTCTTGAAAAGGGTTGGTGAATGTATGGTTAATGAATTTAGAATAATTAAGTTTACTTAATGTATAAACCTAATTACAGACTAGTTATATGCAAGCTATGATGTATAAATGGTTAATATTTGTGAATAAGAATACATACACAGAAAGTTAATTGACCATGCATTGAACATGACACATATACATGTGCATGATTGAATATTTATATGATTGATCAATTTCGTAATTTGTAAAATATGCGTGTATTGCATGACTAAAGAAGCATAAATTGATCATCAGCATCCAGGCATTGTCGGGTCATCAAGGCAATAGCTTATCTGGAGCGTACTGTGAGTTAACCTAGATGTTTTCTCACTATGACTGAATTATTTTCAGATTAACCTTTAGATATTGAACTGTTATTGATATGATTGTCATAATTCTAGACATTGATGGTCTGAGGAATTCGATATTCTGGATTATATTGGAAGTGCTTTCTAATTGTATGTGAATATGGAAAATGTGTACTCAACTGAATGTTGAATACTAGACTCAGTTTCGATGAATATGATAAATGACTGTGCACAATCAATGAAAGTTATTGATAACATATTACATGAATTAATGCATTCCATCACATTGTTATGCATAATTAGATAAAAAAGTTATGACTAGAGTCACCAGTGTGAAAAAGAGTTTAAAGCTCATAAATGTGCACAAAGAGCCATAGGCTCAGTTATTAATGAGCTCAGTATTCATTATGGGTATGGGACATAATATGAAATGAGACTAGTATCCACGACGGATACGGGACAGTAAATACGCACTCAGTTATAACAAGTAAAAATAAAAGTGGAGAATATATATATATAAAGAATTACTGAATTGTTTTGATATAATGATATGAAATGTTTGTAATTCATGATGTATATTATGATCTGGTATTCAATCTTGAATGATGTGATACATCTGTTGAATTGGGAAATACACTTGTGAATTTGGTTCATACTTGTGATATATGTGTTCTGACTTAAGTGAGCACATCGATGATGATTCACTCACTAAGTTCGCAAACTCATCAAAATTGCAATGTTGATTTTTCAAGTACAAGGGAGACCTAGCTTCTAAGGTGATATAATAGTAAGTCTAGTATTATAAATTTTGGAAACAAGAATGGCTCAAAGGTCTAGTCAACTGATACCTGCAGAGTCTAGATAGAATACTTTTGTTTAGCTTCTCCTTTTATATTGAACTTTTTGTATACACTTTAAACTCCCAAATATTATGTTATGTATAAATATGGATTATGAAATGTAATGACAATGTAAGTAAGTTTCATTAAGTGCATGTTGAATGAAATGAGGAGGTTTGATCTTTGGAATTACTTATGTTTTGTATGATGCCATAATAAATTGATGTCATTGCTCCAATATGCCATTTTCATAGGGTATGTACTTGAATGTCCTCTTGATGTTTGGGCATATGCTCTATGGTAGTGGTGTGTTACACTAGTTCTGAGGTTTTTGGTTTTTAAAACTATTCCATGTCCCTTCCATTTAGCTAAGTAAACTAGATTCCGTCATCGAGGTCTTTACATTCAATTCTTGATTCTCCCAGTTGAGTGATTTGCATCCTCTTGCTTTCTGTTGCGATGTGTGCTTTTGATGGTCTCTACACTGCTAATTCCTTCTTATTGTAATTTCTATTTCTATTAGGAAATTCCATCTTTAGTTAGGTTAATGGAGAGGGAATTTTCCAAATTCTTGGCTAGGATGGTTTCTTTGTTAGTTTATGCACTATAACCAATCGATTGGTTGTAGTTTAGTGACAAAATAATTTAAAGGCATTCCTTATTTTATACATTTTTAGATATATAAAATTTACATTAGAAATGAAATTATAATGAGATTTTAATTATGAGATTCATATTGCATTTATATATTATCCCTAAATTGTTCCTAGTGATTATTTTATTAAGACTAAACATTAACAAAACATAAAAAGACTAACACACTTTATAATTTTCCTTATGAAGGAAGTAGTAGATCTCATAGATTAAAGTATAGAGGTACTAAAACAAATATGTAGGTACTTGTTAGAGAAAAAAATCATTAAAATGACTCGATATGAGAAATTCATTTGGAGCATTAATTATATGTCTATAGAAATTCTCATTGTGATGATTGTATAAGTGTCCTTTAATCTCCAAAGTTATCATGTATAGGGATTGTTATGTTTTGATACTGCTTATGGCCTATTCTAATCATGGTTAGCTCATTTGGTAGTCATTATATGTAGCATGAACTATATGAAGATAATTGAGTGATCAAGATATGATTAATCACCCTAAATTAATTAGAGAGAATGTTCTGTTATTTTTTGTTAGTACTGATTCAAGAAATCCTTGGCTAAGGTAGAATAACATTTTGTAAATAGTTTATAGATGTCATTAATTGAATCAATAACTAATGGCAGAGAACTAATATGTTTGGATTAAAAATAGAGTAGACATTAATTCCATGCTCTATGTCTAATTGAAATATTATATGATGAAAGGATTAAATTATGCGAAAAAATAATGCGCGGAAAGGTTAATCAAAACCATTTTGACATTATTAAATATTTGGGTGGTCATGACGTGTTGCTAGATGACAATCTTGATCTATGATTATAAATTTTTTAATTGGAGAATTAAAGATAATTTTAAAGGAGTTTTAATTTATCTAATTCTAATTATAAATTGGAATTATAATTTATAACATATTTGGGTACCTAATGATTTTCCTATAAAGAATGGGTAAAAGAGAGAAAATATATTTTAATCAAGGTGATCTTGATTGTTAAAGTTAGAGAAACTTTATGATTAAATATAAGATATCTAATAAATAAGGATCAATATAAAATATTAGATATTATTTGGTATAATTGGTATTCAATTAGAATTATTTGTAATTCTAATTGAATTTTAATTGAAAATAGAATTAATTTCAATTAAATTACTAAGATGTCCAAATTTTATTATAAATAGGCTTAAACTCTAATGAAGCTAGCACATCTTGCTTAGCCCTCTCTATCAGAGTTACAGAGTTCTCTCAATCTGTTATATGGATACTATTAGAGGTAAGACATTTGTGCTGCTTACGGAGTTCTCTTAATCTGTTATATAGATACCGTTAGAGTTAAGACATTTATGTAGCTACAGTGGTTGGGATGAGTTAGTTTTAGAAATGGTTCGAGGGTATAACGAGAATATGATCAAGCTTCGAAATAAGGTACAAATTATGATTCATGTTTTATTATGCTTTAATTGTTACTCATTTTATAGAATTAAAGTGATCATGGTCTTCGAAAAATCAAAATATGAAAAAGTTTCGTAATTTTCCTGCTGCAGTTGGAATCATATCCTATCCCAATTTCCCAACATTCTGTAGATTCTCTGAGGGTTTCTATCATAATTTTTGCTTATTTAGTTTTTTCCTAAAAAAAATCTTCTATTATTCTCTATCCTAATTGTCCTAATCAAATTACCAAAAGTAATTTTAAAAAGGGACCATTTTCTGTCCTTCCTTTTAACATTGTAGTATTAGTAGTCTAGGATATCTTTCCAATTTGTTAGATCAGTAGCTTCCCTAAAAAAAGAGTTATATCTTCCTAGATTCTCCTAGAAAAAAAAGGCGTAGGAAATAGAGTTGCTCAGCATTCTCTTCTTTCTCCCTACAAAGTTCATAGGTCTTTTCTATAGTCATAGACCTAGATAGTCAGTCTTTAGTACTGAATCTGCCTTTAATCATTCGCCAAGTACATATTAAATCTTTAGAATTGTGTATCTCAAACCAATCCATCTTATATTAAAGGATCTTTGGATTAATAGATAAGTTGTCTTTACATGATTTGATAGTGAATAAACTAGATGATTGAACTATCTAGACTACTTTATCCTGTTATAGAGGGTGAAGATTAATTAGTAATTTTCCCCTAAGTGGCAAGCTTGCTATAAGTTCCTTATGAATGGTGAGTGCTTCTTGAACTATTGCATTGTCCTCTATATGCTTCTTTAGAGTAATGCAATCGATTGACTTATACAGTAGCCTTAGCTGAGACCAACTGTCATACCAAAACCATATAGAGTTATCATTAGTACTTTTTGAAGTCCTTTATATTATGAACCATATAGAGTTATCATTAGTACTTTTTGAAGTCCTTTATATGTATACCTCCCAATTTACTGATATGTATTAGGGTCCATGACATGTAAGCCTTTGTCTTCCAATTCCATAGGTTGTTGTTCTTAATGTAATGAAAATATACCCATTTAACCTAAAGGACTTAGTCAAGGAGTATCCTCCAAAACGTGTGCAGCATTTGAGCCTTATTTATGCATCTAATTGGGATTATCCCCACACCAACTTCTTCTTTGGGTTTGTAAATCTGTAACCACTTGATTTTGGCTAGTGATTTTGTTTCTCATTGTCTTAACAAATGAATTGCCCTATTTTTCCTATTAATTTCCTTTGTTAGAGACTTGGAAAACCATAGGTGAGCTATCCAATAAGTATAAAGATTGTTGATAATTGAGTTCACCAACTGAATTCTTCCTGCCATAAAAAGTATTTTGCTTGTCCAGTTATCCAATTTATTTTGGATCCTTTCTAACAAAAGCTTATAATTATTGAAGGAGGGCCTACTAGTTGTCATAGGAGTCCCTAGTTATGTTATAACAAGCATTCACCACTCTAATCTTATTAGAGCAGTTAGAAGTCTAGCTAGTGATTCAGCCCTTTTGGAGATTATTAGCGTGCTTTTCTCATTATTCATGACTAAACTAAAAATTTTGCTAAAAGTCTTTAGAGACGTCATAGGATAGAAACTTATTTGTTGCCATAACTAGAGAAGAGGATTAGGTTGTCTACAAAAGCCAAGGAGATAATTTCTTAGTTTTTACATTTCGAGTGAAATTTGAAGCCTCTGTCCCATGTTGTAGTTTAATCAACTGTATTAAGACTTCTATTACTAGGGTGAATAAATACGGGGATAGTGGATCCCTTGTCTTATCCCCTATCCCCTTTCCCCCTTTTGTAACTTTAGTTGGCTCCCCATTTATTAGGATACAATAGGAGACTGTGGTAACACACTACCTTATCCAATTAATGAACTTTCTTGGTACTTTAAAAGCCTTGAGAGTGATTAATAAGAAATCCTAGCTAACATTATCAGAGGATTTTTGGAAGTTCATTTTGAGGGAACAATTTTTACTAGCTCTTTTCCAGTTATAGCCTTAAAAAACTCATGAGCCAATAGTATATTATTTCCCATCGCTCTGCCACTTATAAAAGCTCCTTATGTTTTATCAACTATATGCACTATTGTTTTTCTTTTCTTTTATTATTTTATCCTTTTTCTTTCTATTTTGCAAGAATGTTAGTATCGTATTAGATGGATAATCTCGAAATTAGAAAATCGTCTTACTTTGGAAAGTACCACCTAACCTTCTCACTTATTCATAAATGCTTATACTGTGTACATTGATGACAATGTACAATTTTAAGTGTGGAGAAGGAGATTATGACTTTATTAAGCTTATTATAATCTTGGTTATTAAATTTTATTAACTGATATTCTTAATTAATTGAAATTTGTCCATAAATAATTTATTTCAGTATTGAATATTGATTTGAATTAGTATGCAAAAGGATGATAGTTAGAAAAAATTAGTTTTATAAGTTATATTATTAGTAATCATTGAAATAATCAAGTTGAATTAAAGTTCATATTGTTTACACTCATAAAATCATCCTTTTCATTAGCTTTTGAGCCTAAGAGCAAAATTTTTGAAAATTTTAAGCTCTTTTATTTCTTCATATGTGTCATCATGTATATTTGAACGATTCTAGAACTTGCTTTTACTGTACATATTTGGAACACATTTTTTAAATTAGAAGCATTGAAATGATGAAGGCATTTATATGCAACACTTGTTTAAGCCTATTTCTTTGATAATTATCTTACCTTATTATATCCTTTAGGAGTAACTAAGTTGAGCCTTATCCTTTTTCATTGTTTATAACCCAATTATTAACCTTTATCCTATATTTCTTTAAAGCCTTTTTAATGTTTTAAACATTGAAGTTTATTTAGATTACTTTCTTTTTTGGAACTCAAAATTATGAAAGGTTCAATATTTCTTTAATAGTGGTACATAATGAATGCTTGAAATTGTTTTGATTGATTAAAAAAATAAGTATAGAAAAAGTATGGTTAAAAAGTATATGGTACTAATGGATTTATAATGAAAGGACCTACATATATTTGTAACAAGTTTCAAGTAATTTTTTTAGAAAATTTTATTCAATTCAACCCTTTTATTATCCTAATCTTACCTTACCTAAGCCCCATTACATCCTTATAAAGGCCTTTTGGTTTTTGTTTCTAGTTTACGTACAAGTGGTGGAGTTGTGATAAATATGGTAAGAGCTCTACTATGCATTGATTTTAGAATTTTGATACTTTTCACCCTAAACACTCGAGAACATTGAGTGAAATCTTGGTGAGGGTGTACAGGTTTATGTTTTTGATTTCAATGAGGTTATTAATTTGATTATTATAGGATAACTTGAATAGTTTTAAGATAACTTGAACCTAATTATATGTTAATTTAATTAATGTGATATTATGATTTAGAGTATGGATGGGAAGGTGAAGACTATAAAGGATAGATGTTGTAAAGTTAATAATTTTGATTATGATTTTTTTGAGGACAAGCAAAAGCTTAAGTGTGGGAATTTTCGATAAATGCATATTTAAATATATTTATACATCCATATTTGATGTATTTTGCTTGATATTTTGTAATTTTGTTGTATATTTGGTACTCAATTTGTTTCAAGTTCATTTATAAGTTATAATTGTCTTTATGGACTAAAAGGAGAAGAATTAAAAGGAAAACATGATATAAAATGAAGTTTTAAAGCAAATTCGACATATGCAATCGTGTCTATGCCAATGTAAGTCTCACAGCCTGTGCAAAATCGCAAATTATAGAGATTTTGGAATATACACAGTCTAGTAAACACTTATGTATTAGACCGTGTATCTTCCAAAATCCTTAAAATTTACTATAAAAGACATGAGCAGAGGCAAATAAAAAGAGTAGACTTTGGAAGTGAATTCCAAAGGTGGAGAATGTCAAAAAGGGATAAGGAACAGAGAGAACGCAAAGAAATCATCAAAAGATCAAATAGATTATAACATTAAACCTCAAACTTACAAGAACATTCAATAAAAGAAAAAGGGAGTTTTAGAATTATGATTCATTTTTCTTGTATTCGTTTTTCTTCCTATTGATCTTTTATTTCATTTTCTATCATATGTAACTAAACTTATTTGGTGTCTAGGGTGTGATGAACCCTAGTTAGAATAATAATATTTTTTGATTCTTTTATTTAATGTAATTGTTTTGGTTAATCTATTATGATTCAATTATGTGTTTTCTAATAGATTTGGAATGTTAGTATATAATCTGATTTCATAGCATAGAGATTAAGAAATCATGTGTATGAATATGTCTACCATAATTAAAAGGAGTTGATTGCAAACCCAAATACTAATCTACTTAAATCCTCTAGATTAGGGTCAAACCTAATAGTGGAATTCACAAATCAATAAAGCAATCCTAGAAACATTAACCTGAATGATTTCAGTTAATAAACCTATGGATTAGTTGTTAGTAGTTGTGAGAGAGTTATTAACATAAGATAAGAATTCCCACAATCCAATAGTCAATAAAACAATTGCATGATAAAAGGTTAATTAATTAATGATTTTTAGGGAGATTCATTACCTAGACACTAGTCTTTGAAATTGATTTTTCTAAGTGATTTCCTTTATTCTTTATTTATTATTGTTTCCTATTTAATCTTAATTGTTTAAGTTTTATTTTCTTTATTAAAAAATCCAATTTGTAGGCTAGATAGTAAAAGAATGGTAATTACTAGTAATCATTGTTTTTGTAAGATCGACCTGTACTTGCCTGTGCTAGCTACAGCTACATATGCACTTGCAATTAATTCAAATATTGGTATAGAAATGACCAATCAGTAAACCAGTATAAAAACTATAATTTATGCTAGATACATGACCTATCTTATCACAACTCAGGAAACAAGCTTTAAGGTGAACATAACCTGGCAAGACTCTTAATCTATTGAGTAATCTAATATATATAAAAACAAACATTTCAAGTGTATATGGAGACCAGGAGTAGGAAAAGTTGTGATACTGGAAATGGTAGACAATAAAGAAAGGCAGGTATTATCAATGGGACCTGCGTGACCCACTTGTTCAATTTAAAGAGTTTATAAGCTAGATAAGATGCAAAACTATAATGCAACTTAAATAATAATGGAAAAATGATATACAAATCTTTCCTTTTTTTTGTAAATATGATGCAAATTTTTTTATTGATCATTTCACCAACAAAAAATTCTAATTCAGGAAGATAAAATAAAGGGGATAAAATAAGGCACAAAATAAGGAAAGTTACGGCATTAATAGAGTTTTGTTTTAGACATTAAATGTTGCAGTCCTCTTAAATTATTTTCTCTTCATTTCCCTTATCAGATTTTATTCATGTATTAATGTCATATTATGATTTATGGTAGACCTAGTTACTGCTTAAAATCTTCGTTCATCCTCCATGAAGACAAAACACATAAACCTACTTTCCATAGGAGACTAAAAGTGGCAAAACAATCAAGGACATAAGAAGCCAAAATAAAATGATCTCTTAATGAGCTTATCATCCAACTTGATAGAAACATGTCAAAACCCAGTGGGGTTCTCTGTATTTGTTCCTAAGAAAAGGTTGTTCTTTTGTTGATGACAAGACTCATAAGTGGAGTGAAAAGTTTATAAAGCATAGTGAAGAACACACAGACACACACACACACACACACACACACACACACACACACACACACACACACACACACACACACACACACA
>JAOQMS010086947.1:0-20324 GCA_027563885.1 Erythroxylum longipes | reverse complement strand
GCTGCAAAAATGTGGAGAATTACGTGCAAAAACGTGATTCTACAGTAAAAGGGTGGTAGTTGCTTGTATAAGTTTATTAACAGAGTATTTCATTGAATAGCCTTGAGTTTTTTGGCTATAACTTTTTGTTCCAAACTCCAAATGACTTGAAAGTTAGACCAATGGATTCCTAAGACATTTTTATTTCTCTCCATAAAAATTTAGAGCTATCTGAATTGATTTGAAAGAGATTGATCAGAGGAAAGTGTGGAAGTCTGCTGGAATGATATGAATTAGAAAATTTTCATGATCATGCTTCGGTTTTCTAATTATAAATTGAGCTTTAGATTTCTAAATGAGTTGATTTTTAATTCATATTAAACTAGATACATATTTCTACAACTTTTGTGAAGAAGTCTAATTTTAATTCTGTCTCTATGATTTTCACAATTGGCATGAAACTGAGTTTTAGCTTAGGCTGTAGCACTACCAGGGATAGAATTCTTATCCTATGATTATTGAAGAAAATTTATTGATGTGGACCAAATTAGGCTGAGTTGTCTTCAATAAATTGTAGCTTATTCTCTTAGCTTTAAATGGGTATAAAGTTTGTAATTTTTGGATATCTGATCTGAAAGATATGAGTTGTACAATTAGAGGGTATGATCGTGTACTAGACAAAAGGTCAAATGTACAAAGTCTGTCGTATTTTGTGCATAACTCATTGAATACTGAATCAAATTGGATGATCTTAGAGTCATTAGAAACTTAAGACACGTAGAACAACTTTCCAGAAGGAAGTATTGCCTAATTTTTTTCATTTATCCTATCAGATTAATTATGCAAAGTTGACCCAAAATCATGTGGGTAGAAAATCTGAAGTGGTCAATTAAGTTATGTAATTGATTTCACATTGTTTTATTTTGGCCCAAATTATAAGTACCAAATGATATTAATGAGGGCTTTGATATCTGATCGATTTAATGATGAAAATTACTATAAGATACCTGGAATTGTCATTGAATAATGCATTGTGCATATTTTATTTATTTAAGTACATGTGCATAAAGGAATATGTTTTCAATTGTACAAAATGTGATGTTTTGTAAATGTGTTGTGTATGTTTTAGAGAAGCATATCAGACACCAGTCGGACATTGCTGGACCATCTAGGCAATAGCTTATTGGAGCGTACTGTGAGTCAACCTAGATGATTTACTAGGATTGATTTGATTTGAATTTAATTTGATTTGTTAAACTTCCAATATTATTAAACTGTTTGTCAGTTTTTTCTTGATTCTGGACCTAAGTTCTGAGGAGTTTGATAGTTGGACATGTATTAGAAGTGTTCTAATTTGATATGAATTTCTGAATAACATCTGATTCTCAACAAAAGTTGAATGCTGAACTTAGGTCCGATGACTGTGAAAAACTTTGTCTGAACATTTGTATAAGATTGTGATATATGAAATATTCAGTATTTCATGCATTTCATAAAATGCATGCTCAGATAAAGGCGTTGTTACTTGAGTAGCCAGTTTGAAGCCCTTCCACGTAGAGCTTTGCTCCTTGATATATGTTCTACACATAGAGCTATGCTCCGTGATTCTGTTCTGACTGAGCCCTATGAGCCGATCTTTGTATAAGTATGTGATAGGCACTCAGTCATAATAATAAGAACGAATGTGAGTCTCATTCATATAGCATTCACATAAGATTGAAATTCGTTGAATAATTTGCAAAGCAGAATGAGTGATAAATTGTTGTGATTTATTTGCTATGCTTAGCAATGTGAACTGTGTGATCTTATGATATACTATGTTGTGTGAATATCTGGAATGTGTTTATGATCTGAATGAGTGTCTGTAAAATATGTATTATGTGTATGTGATCTGGTGAAATCATCAATGATGGTTCACTCATTGAGTTCGCAAAAACTTATAAAAATTGCAATGTGGTTTTTTCAAGTACGAGACAGGCGACCTAGTTCTTTAAATAGGACTAAAGGACCCCTTTTGATTTTGTTATGACTCTGAGGTCTATTACCTGGCTCCAGGAGTGATGTGTCTTGTATTTTGTTGTTTTTGTTGGAACCTGTATGAGGTTATGTAAATATTTGTCTAAATATAATAGTGTAAATTTTGGTGGATTAATGCAATGAATGGTTTTAAAATTGCTGACTTTTAAATGATGTTAGATGATGCCATGTGTAAGTTGGAATTGTTTTGCTCTAACATACCATTATCATAGGTTATGTTCGTGGAAGTTTGGGTATGTACCCTATGATAGTGGGATGTTGCATTTTTGGTGTCAGAGCATGGTTTGGCATCTTTAGGGACAAATATGAGTTGAGATATGATAATTAGTGAGATATTCCGATCACTAATGATCACAACTTTTGTTTGTTATAGGTCACCTTCCATAGGAGATCACATTGGAGAGTCAGCTGACATAGTAGGAATCAATTTAGAGTCTCCTGTACCTAAGTTCACTCAGATGCCTCCTAGAATTCCCGTGAGGCGAGAAAGAAGATATGATAAGCTAAGAAAACAAGGGACTGTGGACTTCTATGGAAGTACAGACCCGGTTGAAGTAGAAGGGTGGCTTGAGCGAACTGAAAGAGTGTTCGACCAGATGGACTGTGAGGTAGATGAGAAATTCGACTATGCTGTCTCACTCCTACAAGGTCCCGCATATCAGTGGTGGAAAACTGTTCTGGACAGTACCACCAGATCTTGTAGTTTGACCTGGGAGGATTTCTTGAGAGTGTTTTGAGAGAACTACATGGCGAAGATTTACATGAATCGAAAAATGAAAGAATTTTTATACCTGAAGTAAGGCAGACTCACAGTGGCAGAGTATGAGATAAAATTCAATGAGCTAATGGGGTGTGCAACTGTATTGATCCCAACTGAAGAAGAAAAATGTAGACGATTTGAGGATAGTTTGAACATGGAGATCAGAACAAGACTAAACATTTCTAACTTGAACAGTTTTATAGAACTCCGAGCAGACTTGATCAGAATTGAACAATTATTGAAAGATGGTCAGGCAGAAAACAAACAGAAGGTTAGAGGTAAGAGGCAGGACGAGTCTCAGGCTGATTCTGGCAGAAGCTTTAGAAAGCATCAGAATAGATCATCTCGATTCCAGTCGAGATCGAGACAATCTAGATATCAAGGAAGAGGTAGATTTGTTCAGTCTGGGGGAGGCAGTGGATAAATGCCTGCCATTCAATCACACCAATTACCTAAATGCGAGCACTGTGGTAAAAAGCATGGTGGTGAGTGTTGGCGGATATTGGGAGCATGTTTTCGATGTGGCACATATGAGCATCAGATCAAAGAATGTCCTAGGATGTTGGAAACACAGTCTGGAGCTAAAGGAGGAACTATGACTGAGATTACAGTTTAGCAGAGTAGAGCTGGCAGACCTGTGTAGAGAAGCAGAGGTAGAGGTAGGACTCAGTCAGCAGGACCCAATGTCAGGACTGAGATGCGGAGCAACTAGCCGCAATCTCAGGCCAGGGTCTACGCCATTACCACACAGGTGGCACAAAACTCTCTAGATGTGGTACCAAGTGTGTTGAATGTTTTTAATTTTGAGGCATATGCACTGGTAGATCCAGGATCTACCTATTCATTCATCACCCCGCATCTGGCATCTAGATTGCATTGTGAGCGAGAGATACTGAAATGTGGATTAGTAGTGAGTACTCTAGTGGGTAGTACAACAGTGATCAGTGAGGTATGTAAAAAGTGTATAGTTTAGATTGATCAGGCAGAATTAGAAGTTGATTTGATCATTTTGCAACTGAGAGAGATAGACCTCATTTTAGGCATAGACTGACTCACTGCTCATAGGGCAGTGATAAATTGCTATACTAAGGAGGTAGTGCTTGAATCCCTAAATCAACCGAGAGTGGTGTTTCAAGGAGTTAGTCAGGCAGTGCCAGCCCAACTAATTTCATTTCTGAGTGCTTTAAGATTGATCCGAGGTGGATGTGAGGCTTATCTGGCCCACGTGGTGGATACTCGGAATGAACAAACCATTCAGGACATTCTAGTTGTTAGGGAATTTCTGGATACGTTTCCGGCTGAACTACCAGGATTACCCCCAGATAGGAAAACGGAGTTCACTATTGATAATGTCCTAGGTGCCACTCCTATATCAATTCCTCCATATAGGATGGCACTTGTCGAACTGAAGGAACTGAAAACCCAGTTACAGGAATTATTAGATAAGAGTTTCATTAAGCCTAGTGTGTCACCTTGGGGAGCTCCGGTATTGTTTGTAAAGAAGAAGGATGGCACTTTGAGATTGTGTATTGATTACCAGCAGTTGAATCAAATAACGGTTAAAAATAAATATCCATTGCCGAGGATTGATTACTTGTTTGATCAGTTACAGGGAGCTCAGGTGTTCACAAAGTTAGACTTGAGATCGGGATATTACTAGCTAAAGATATCTGAGACGGATGTTTCCAATAGTGCATTTAGAACCAGATATGGGCACTTCGAGTTTTTGGTAATGCCATTTGGATTGATTAATGCTCCGACAGCTTTTATGGCATGGATGAATAAGTTATTTCAACCTTATTTAGATCAATTTGTAATTGTCTTTATTGATGAAATTTTGGTGTACTCGAAGTGTAGAGAAGATTATGTGGAACATCTGAGAATGATTCTTCAGACAATGAGGGAGAAACAGTTATATGCCAAGTTTAGCAAGTGCAAATTTTGGCTTGATCAAGTAGTATTTCTGGGTCACATCGTGTCTAGACAGGGCATTCAGGTGGACCAAAAGAAAATAGAAGTTGTAATAAAATGGGAGGCTCCGAAGAAAGTGTCTGAGATCCGAAGTTTCCTTGGATTAGCTGGGTATTACAGAAGGTTTGTCAAGGGGTTTTCATTAATTTTGACACCTTTGACAAAACTTCTGAGAAAGAATGTGCCTTTCAAATGAAGTGATGATTTCCAAAGGAGTTTTGAGGAGCTAAAGTATCGATTAACTTCAGCACCTGTGTTAGCTATCCCATCGGGTTCTAGAGGTTATGTTGTGTAAAGTGATGCATCGCATCAGGGTTTAGGATGTGTACTAATGCAGCATGGTAAAGTAATAGCATATGCATCGAGACAGTTGAGTTCTCATGAATTTACTTATCCAGTTCATGAACTGGAACTTGTTGCAGTAGTGTTTGCCCTGAAGATTTGGAGACATTACCTGTATGGTGAAACCTTTCAGGTATTTACTGATCATAAAAGTTTGAGATATATGTTGAGTTAGAAAGAGTTAAATATGAGAAAGAGGAGGTGGTAGAATTGTCAAAAGATTATGATTGTACAATTGATTATCATCCTGGCAAAGCTAATGTTGTAGCTGATGCATTGAGTAGGAAATCATACAGCAGTGTGACACAAGTACAGTTATCGAGGTTACCGAGCCTAGTTCAGTTGAGAGCATTGAATGTTGAATTAAAATTGGAGAAAAATGATACATTGATAGCTACCTTGAAGTTGAGACCTGTTTTGGTCGAAAGAATCAAGTTTTGGTCAAAAGAATCAAAGAGGCTCATAGCAGAGATCCAGATTTAATGAAGTTAATTGAGAAGTTAAAAGAGAGTCCAGATTCTGAGTTTGAAGTGAGAGATGATACTTTGAGGTTCAAGCAAAGACTATGTGTGCCCAACGTTGATAATTTGCAGGCAGAGATTTCAGAGGAAGCACATTTAGAAGCTTATGCTACGCATCCTGGTACTACCAAGATGTATAACACGCTGAAACAACATTACTGGTAGCCTGACATGAAAAAGCAAGTAGTGGAATTTGTTTCTAAGTGTATAACTTGCCAACAGGTTAAGGCTAAGCATCAGGCTCCAGCTGGGAAATTACATTCGTTACCTATTCCGGGGTGGAAATGGGAGCGAATCATGATGGATTTCATTATGGTTTTGCTGAGAACTCCGAGGCAACATGATGCCATTTGGGTCATTGTAGATAGACTGACGAAATCGGCTCATTTCTTGCCAGTGAGAGAAAATCTTTCACTAGATCAGTTAGCTCAGCGGTATGTGAATGAGGTTGTGAGGTTATATAGGGTTCCAGTGTCCATAGTTTCGGACAGGGATCCTAGATTTATCTCGAGATTTTGGGGTAGTTTACAGACAGCTTTGGGTACCAAATTGAATTTCAGTACGGTTTTCATCCTCAGACAGGTGGTCAGAGTGAGAGAACGATCAAGACTGTCGGGGATATGTTCAGAGCTTGTGTTCTGGAGTTTTAGGGAGCATGGGATAAATATATAACTTTGATTGAATTCGCCTACAATAATCAGTATCATAGCAGTATTGGTATGGCTCCATATGAGGCGTTGTACGACAGGAAGTGTCGTTCACCTTTATACTGGGATGAAGAGGGTCTACGAATTATTAAAGGCCTAGAATTGATTCAGGATACCATTGAAAAGGTGAAATTGATCCGCAGCAGAATTGAAATGGCACAAGATAGATAAAAAGCTAGGTGGATCAATACAGGAGAGATATGGAGTATCAAGTTGGTGACAGAGTATTTCTAAGAGTATCACCTTAGCGAGGTGTACTGAGATTTGGCAAGAAGGGTAAGTTAAGTCCGAGGTATATTGGTCCATATGAGATAATTGACAGAATTGGACCATTGGCTTATAAGTTAGCCTTACCTTCAGAAATGACTCAGATACATAATGTGTTTCATGTAAGTATGCTTAGGCGTTATCAGTCGGATCTAACTCATGTAATACCGACTTAGGAGATTGAAGTCTTTAGTAATCTGAACTATATTGAAGAACCTGTGAAGATAATTGGCTATCAGAATAAACAACTGAGGAATCGAGTGATCCCAATGGTGAAAATCCTTTGGAAGAACCATTCGAGTGATGAAGCCACATGGAAAACGGAGGAGCACATGAGGACTCAGTACCCCTACCTATTTGATCATTCAGTTAAGAATTTCTAGGACGAAATTTTTAATAGGAGAGGAGAATTGTAATATCCCGTTACCCATGTTAGGGCTAGAATAGTAATTTATGAGGAATTTCTGTGAAATTAGGAAAATGCACATCATGCATAAGTTAATTGTGACATACACATTTATTTTGCACATTCATATGATTGTACATGCATTCATTGGCATTTCCGAGTAAATTGGTTTATAAATGAAAATTGTGGATTAAATTGGAGTGTATTAAATGTGATTTGGCAAATTTTGTACATTTCAGGTATTTTGAAATTTTTGGTGAATTATTTTGAGCTGAAAATTTATTGGAGAGTGTTATTATTTTTTGGAAATTTTGGTGAAATTTGAGAAAAATATTGATTTATGGACCTATGATAAAGTGACACGTGGCAATGATATATATAAGACATATGGTGGCAAGTGGCTAATTGTTTAGGTGATACGTGTGAGACATGCAAGAATACACGTGCTATTGTGTTTTGGTTGGGAAGAGTTGACTGTAACTTCTGTTTTGCACCGAGACACTCAACTTCGCAGCTCTCTTCCCTGTTCTTCATCATTGAATAGCTAATTGTGATTCTCTTTGTGTTATTAATTTCATTCTCATTGCTGGAAGAGTTAAATCAAGTAAGTGATTTAATGATGTTATACTGTGTATAGAAATATATGCATGTGTGTTTAAGAAATGTATTTTTGGTGGTGATGAAAGAATTAAATGAAAGAATATGGATACGTTGTTTTTGCATGTTTGAGGAACAATGGGTTTTAAGATAGTGATAAAATGAGTTTTGGAGCTAGAAGAATCACTGAAACTATGTTTAAGAAGAGAGAAGACATTCAGGAAATAGGTTGATCATGATGATGTGAGTTTTGGAGCTAGAAGAATCACTAAAACTATGTTTAAGAAGAGAGAAGACATTCAGGAAATAGGTTGATCATATTCTGTTTTTCACTGTACATGCATAGGTCTGTTGAGAATTGAAGTTTGATGATTAAGTGGGAATCTTGGTTTTTGAATTGTGTGGGTGTTAATGAGCTGAAAATGGGTTTGAAGAATTGTTGTGAATGTTATTTGCGTTAATTAACGTGAGAATAAACGTGAGAATAAACATGAGAAATTAAGTAGAAGAGAGGAAGAAGATGGAGGAGTGTTGCTGTAAAAATGTGGAGAATTACGTGACATAATTCTACAGTAAAAGGGTGGTAGTTGCTTGTATAAGTTTATGAACAGAGTATTTTATTGAACAACCTTGAGTTTTTTGGCTATAACTTTTTCTTCCAAAATTCAAATGACTTGAAACTTAGACCAATGGATTCCTAAGACATTTTTATTTCTCTCCAAAAAAACTTAGAGTTATCTGAATTGATTTGAGATTGATAGTAGGAGAGTGTGGAAGTCTGCTGGAATGATATGAATTGGAAAATTTTCATGATCATGCTTCGGTTTTCTAATTATAACTTGAGCTTTACATTTCTGAATGAATTTATTTTTAATTCATATTAAACTAGATCCATATTGCTACAAATTTTGTGAAGAAGTCTAATTTTAATTCTGTCTCTATGATTTTCACAATTGGCATGAAACTGAGTTTTAGCTTAGGTTGTAGCACTACTAGGGACAGAATTCATGTCCTGTGGTTATTGAAGAAACTGTATTGATGTGGACAGAATTAGGCTGAGTTGCCTTCATCAAAGTTGTAGCTTATTCTCTTAGATTTAAATTGGTATAAATTTTGTAATTTTTAGATATTTGAGTTGAAAGATATGAGTTGTAAAATTAGAGGGTATGATCATGTACTAGCCAAAAGGTTAAATGTGCATAGTCTGTGGTATTTTGTGCATAACTCATTGAATACTTAATAAAATTGGATTTTCTTGGAGTCATTATAAGCTTAAGACACTTTAGAACAACTTTACAGAAGGAAGTGTTGCCTAATTATTTCATTTACCCTATCAGATTAATTATGCAATGTTGAACCGAAATCATGTGGGTAGAAAATCTGAAGTGGTCAATTAAGTTATGTAATTGATTTCACATTGTTTTATTTTGGCACAAATTATAAGTACCAAATGATATTAATGAGGGATTTTATATTTGATTGATTTAATGATGAAAATTACAATAAGATTCCTGGAATTGTCATTGAACAATGCATTGTGCGTATTTATTTATTTAAGTACATGTGCATGAAGGAATATGTTTTCAATTATGCAAAATGTGATATTTTTTAAATGTGTTGTGTATGTTTTAGAGGAGCACATCAGACACCAGTCGGACATTATCGGACCATCCAGGCAATAGCTTATTGGAGCGTATTATGAGTCAACCTAGATGATTTCTTAGGATTGATTTGATTTGAATTTAATTTGATTTGTTAAACTTCCAATATTATTGAACTGTTTGTGAGTTGTTTCTGGATTTCGGACCTGAGGTCCGAGGAGTTTGATAGGTGGGCATGTATTGGAAGTGTTCTAATTTGATATGAATTTCTAAATAACATTTGATTCTCAACAAAATTTGAATGTCGAACTTAAGTCCGATGACTGTGAAAAACTTTGTCTGAGCATTTGTATAAGATTATGATATATGACATATTCAGTATTTGATGCATTTCATAAAATGAGTGCTCAGATAAAGGCGTTGTAACTTGAGTAGCCAGTTTGAAGTGCTTCCACGTAGAGCTTTGCTCTGTGATATATGTTCTGCACGTAGAGCTATGCTCCGTGATTCTGTTTTAACTGAGCCCTATGGGCCGATCTTTGTATAAGTATGTGACAGGTGCTCAGTCACAATAATAAGAATGAATGTGAATCTCATGCATATAGCGTTCACATAAGATTGAAATTCATTGAATAATTTGCAAAGCTGAATGAGTGATAAATTGATGTGATTTATTTGCTATGCTTTGCAATGTGAACTGTGTGATCTTATGATATACTATGTTGTGTGAACATTTGGAATGTGTTTATGATCTGAATGGGTGTCTGTAAAATATGTATTATGTGTATGAGATCTAGTGAAATCATCAATGATGGTTCACTCATTGAGTTCGTAAAAACTCATAAAAATTGCAATGTGTTTTTTTTAAGGTATGAGACAGGAGACCTAGTTCTTTAGACAGGACTAAAGGACCCCTTTTGATTTTATTGTGGCTCAGAGTTCTATCAGCTGGCTCCAAGAGTGATGTGTCTTGTATTTTGTTGTTTTTGTTAGAACTTGTATGAGGTTACGTAAATATTTGTCTAAAGAAAATAGTGTAAATTTTGGTGAATTAATGCAATGAATGGTTTTAAAATTGCTGACTTTTAAATGATGTTAGATGATGCCATGTGTAAGTTGGAATTGTTTTGCTCTAACATACCATTATCATAGGTTATGTTCCTGGAAGTTTGGGTATGTACCCTATGGTAGTGGGATGTTGCACTAGGTTTCCCAATAGCTAAGGTTAATTAACGAGCGCTTCGTGATTAACTAGGATCTAAGGAAAAATTAGGATTAATAGAAATTATTGTTAATCTACGACCGATAATTGCTAAAAGAGATAAAAGAACAACAAATCAATGAATTATAATTAATTAGGGTGTAGGTCGAGATTGAACTAAAGAATCAAGTTCCTACTGAATTACCCAATTTTATTATTTTTCGCATGTTTTCTTTAATTTGGTTTCATTAGGTTTATTTTATTTTATTTTCTTATTAAATCCAACCCCCTTTTACCTAAACATCAATTAATTTCATTTTATAAGCTATCCAATCACTCCCTGTGGGATCAACCTAAACTCACCACAGCTACAATAGTAGTCTAGTTATTTTATTTTGACTAGCGCTATGAAGCGTCGATCAATTTTGGCATCGTTTCCAGGGAGTGCGGTGCTTAGTTTTTGTGTGTGATTTTAATTGGTGTTTTGTATATATTTGTTCGTAATTGATTTCTTTTCAGTTATTTCGTGATCTTTTTATTCTTTTTGTTTCGTGTTTGCGATTAAAAAAAAGAATTTCAATATAGATGGAAGTAATTTTTTCTTTAATTCATATTCTCAATCCTATAACAATATTTGGATTGATCAACCTACTTTTATTATGGATGGGATAATTAGTCGAATTACATTCCATGATAGTTTACAAGAAGCACAACAATTCTCGTACATACCAGAAGCTTCCTATCAAGAGTCAAGTACATCCTTAAAAGAACTAGTTAATGTGCATGTTGCTAACACTTTGCAATTCCAGTAGAAAACAAGTTCTAGAATCCAGAACTTGACAAGCTAAGTAGATCAATTGATAGAAGCTATCAACTGCCTAGCATCACAAAGCAAAAAGACACAACCATATTAACCTGAGGAGTACCCAATGGATATTAGCGTGGAGACTTTGCAAAGTAATAAGGAGCTTGAGAATTTTGAAGTTAATCCTCAACGAATTGCTTGTGAAGAAGAAGTTGAGAAGGAGCTGGAAGCTGAAAAGGATATATCATTTAGCTCGGAGGTAAGTACTGAGTCCATAATTATTTTTAAAACTAACTCTTCACCTTTACATGGCAGATTGAAGGAACTAAACAAGGAAGAAAAAGGTGAAGAGATGTTCAAAATATTTCCCAAGTGCATGGATTCAGTCGAGATTGAAAGTCTAAGGATAGGGAAGGAGCTAAATGGGAACGATTATCAACCAAGAACTTATCTTAAATAACCTCATGTGGAGGAACCGCATGTACCACCAAAAGATAGTAATTTTGTCACCTGAGGAAAGTATGAAGTCGAGCCAGTGACCTTAAACAAAGGTGCTTCTTGGGAGGCAACCCATGGGAAGTAAATTTCTTTGCTTTTAAATTTTCACATTTATATTTTTTTACGCATGTGTGTTTCTTTGTTGGTTTATTTTTGATTGTTTTAAGTTTTCAATCAAAATGAGAGAAATAATAAAACACACAAAGAAACATTTGCTTATTTTCTATTGCTTCTAAGATTATTTAACCATGAGTAGAGAATGAATTGACTAGAGAATTTCATAGCAACTTTGACATGTAATTTTGCTTTTGTGATTAATTTATGTACATTATCTTTAGAAGAATAGTGACTAGTGGTAGACAAAGCTGGTGAGATTTTGAGCCTTATTAGACTAAAACATCTATATAAGTCTCATTGTCTTTGATAATGTGTGACCTTCATGACATGTACATCCTGATTTTGCGTTGAATTTCTATTCGAGACCACATTTCTATCACATGCATTAACATGAATATAATTAGGCATTCTTTGTATTTCATAAACTATATTAGCCAAAGAACCAGATCCCTACAGAATTCTCCAATTTTATTATTTTTCGAATGTTTTCTTTAATTTGTTTTCATTAGGTTTATTTTATTTTATTTTCTTATTAAATCCAAAACCCTCTTACCTAAATATCAATTAATTTCATTTCATAAGCTATCCAATCACTCCCTGTGGGATCGACCTAGACTCACCACTACTACAATAGTAGTCTAGTTATTTTTTTTTACTAGCGTTATGACGCGTTAGTCATAAACACATATTTATAAGATAAGAATGCTTCTAGATAATTATATCATAAAACTACAACTAACCAATTGACTATAGGTCAAAAACTAACAATCTTTCACTAAGCCAATCAATAAAGTATCATATTCCATATCTCTATATGAAGATCATGCTACCGCTAAGGTAATGGCTTAGTGAGAGAATTTTACAAATTCTCTACACTGAGCACTTGATTGAGTCTTGTATCTTTTATTTAAATTATCATCATAATTAAGAGAAACTACCTAAATATATACTTGGAGTTTTAATGAGAAATTAACTCCTTTTGAGTGCTTAATAGCTCTAGTGTTCTACAATATATTACTATTTTAACAATGCAAAAAATTGTAATAAGTACACTAAAGAATTTCTTGATCCAAAAATTATTTTTACTAAATAAAAATGTATTATGGTTTGATTGGTATTTGATGCTATATTGTAATCTTTTCATCTTAAAAAAAATATATTCTAAGTAAAATATACTTTACCTAATATTTACTTTTGTCAAACTAAGGTTATTATTCGTATGATTTTAAACTCAAACATAAACTCATATATAAATACTAGATATCTTGAATACTTCATAAGTATCAGATATCTCAAACACTAAACACCTTCAATATATTATTTATATACTTAGACTAAGATAAGTAAACTACTTTTGTATATATCTCTATAGATCTATTCTCATATAAGTTTTTACCTCTTTATATCCAATAAGAGTTGTTCTTGGACTATCGTATCTTCAACAATTGAAAATGTGAATTATTATTTTTAATAAATAATATGTCATGGCATATTCCAACTAACATTCTTGTAGACATGATAAATCCAAAATCAATTTTAAAATAAAATCTTTAAATTTGTAATGAAAGTAAATCTTTTAACATCTCATAACCTTCCAACTATATATCAAATATATCAACAAAAGCACTAATTCTAATTGGATTTATTGTCATTATATTTCAACATTTTCAAATTTTATCTTACTCCCAGCACTTATCTTAAGAACCATTCTCCTATAAATATGAATTTAAAGAAAAATATTTTATTCAATAGGGATTGTAAGATGATATCAAACCTTTTGGATATATCATAATCTTTTATTATTCAATTTAGTTATAAATATATGCTTCAACTAAGCATCGCATCTCAAAATCATCAACTTTGACTCTTTCAAAGTCTTATCATTTAATATCTAATATGAAATCTTGCTAATTTATATAATTGGAACTGTTGAAGGTGAGTTACTGTACTAGGAATAACTATAGAAGAAAAAAATATTGTATCATATAATATCTAGATATTATATTTTCCTCCTTACACAAATCTATAGTAATATGAGGTTTAGTTATAGGAGTATTCATAGAGAATTTTATTCCCTCTAAATAATTGAGAAAAATTTCAAACTCACCAAATTGATCTTATCAAAGTGCTTTATCTTTCTTAATGTTTAATTTATACTTAGATTTACAAAATTTCAACTTCTTTAAAATTTTAAAACAATATTTCATTTAATATATATGATTATATCATATAAAATCATTATTAAATTTAATGGAATACTACCATTCATCCTTTTATGAATTTCTACATCCTATAAAACATATGTATAAGATTTAACAATTCTATATCATAATTGTCTTTTCATTAAAGGTTGATTTGGTCATCTTTCGACCTAGCAAGTTTCATATAATTCCTAATTATATGATACACATATCCTTTTATTCAACTTTATAATTCTCATTATGTTAATTTAACCAACTGAGTTATTTATCTTTTATTCTTTTTCATTTATGTTAAGTATAAATCTCGTTTGATCCTACAAATACAAACTATTTGTATAAACTTGAATCATTTACTTTTAATTATTTTTTTATCATTCTTTGACCATTTTAATCATATGGAATTTATAGTCATTATCAAATACTCAAAAATATGCATTAGAATTATAAAATCTCAATCATATCTTTTATTGTAATAAAGTCATGCAAGTATCTTCTTCTGATGATAATTATTATCACATTATAGTAAATTTCTTCAATTGTAGTCATTATTTTTTTTTGGTAGGCCAAAATTGAAATAATTTCACTAAGGTACTATACCTTTTAGCTTTACTTTATACAACTAGTTGTATTGTGCTATTAGGTTGTTGTATGCATCTTACATCTTACTATTAAAGTTTATAAGATATTAGTCAACTTAAAATGTCATTAAATTTTTTCAAATTATATAATATTGTCATATCTTTAAAACTTTGTCACTAAATCCTTAGCATGAATTAATAACAATATATTGCATAATGGATGTAAATCTTTTCTTTCTAATTTTTATAACTTTATTATAAATATAAAAAATTTGGTTCACTAAAATTTATAAAATAATGTGAATCTTAGTATGAAAAATAACCAAAACTTGAATAGTAATGAATTAAAACCCTATGATCATCTCCAAATCAAGTAAGGAAATTTGACCTTAACCAAAACTGTTGATTTGAACCAAAGCTATAAGGATTTTTTTTAATCTCCATAAGTTGCCTTAATAAGATCAAATTAAATTCTTGTTATAGAATAAAGAGGAAGTTCTCACTCAGTGAAGATAACTCTCAATTTGATTTATATTTTGATTATTCTTGAATTACACTAATAATATGCTTTTTATAGGATAAAATACCTAAGAACTAGAGTTTCAAAAGGAAAGAAAATTCATATCTTAATATAACTAGGAAACAACTAAATAACTTCGAAAAATAATCTTAATGTAAATATAAATATGAAGTTTAACAAAACTAAAACACTTAATTTTACGTATATGGTGCCTATTTAGGAAGTAATCTAACACCAGTTTTATTATGGAAAATTATGGATATTTTTCATAAATGAGCTTGAAACTAAACACAATTAGCACACCAACATTAATTTGATTATATTTCTCAAACCTCCTATTTCCAGTGCAAGACTGATGTCAATTACTAACATGACATCAATATTAGTTACATTTTGCTTCCTGATTTTATTGTTTGTTTATATTCCATCTTTAACAGTATGTAAAAAAGTGATCAATCTTGGTAATGCTTCTAATTCATCTTAAACAACCTCATTTTTTGCATCTTCATGATCAATCATTGCAAAGTTATCTTTATATGTTTGGTTTTTGCCTTAGTCATTAGCTTCTAATTCCTTATAAAAGCTCACAAGAATATTTGGAACTAGTTATTGGTGTAGGTTGATCTCCATGATTCCCTTACTCCTTTAAAGGATTCATCTTCGAATAACCTATCTCATACTAAGATAAATTAGAAACATTAAAAGTGGCATTCACATTATTATTGTTTCTTGGCAAATCTAATTTGTAGGTATTGTTGTTGTTCCTCTCCAACATTTGGAAAGGTCCTCTCATCTAGGCTACAACTTCGAATTCTTCTATATGGGAAACCTCTCCTTATGTATATGAAACCAAACCAAATTATATGTTTAAAAGATAACCTTTATATGCCCCTTATTAGCTTTCTTTGCATATTGTTCATTCTTTTTCTGTATGCTAGTTTGAAACTTGGCATGCAAATTCCTAAAAGAATCTTTGTTATACTTACCATCCATATCAATATATTCATTAGAAGAAAAAGGTAAGCTATCTAATGGATTTAAATGATTAAAGCCATACACAACTTTAAAAGGAGAATAAAATGTAATCCAATGAGCTAACATATTATATACAAACTCAATATGGGACAAACACTTCTTCTATTATTTTAAGTTCTTTTAAATGATAACATATAACAAAGTAGTAAGTTTCCTATTAACTACTTCATCCTGTCCATCCATTTAATGATGTGCGATAGTCGAAAACAAAAGTTTAGTTGCTAACTCATTCAACAAAATATGCCAAAATGACTTAAGAACTTTTTATCTCTATCACTTACTGTTGTTCTAGGCAATCCATGAAAATGTACTATTGTTGTAAAGAACATATTAGCAATATATATTGCATTATTTATTTCAGAACATATAATAAAATATATTATCTTACTAATCCTATCAACATCAACAAATTCGATATCCGTACATCTTAAAAGAGATAAGCCATATGATATCTCCTCGAGAAATAGAGCTACAGATTCCTGTAAAAGGAAATAACCATACTGGGCAAAGAAGTTTTGAGATGTTGGTTAAAAAACTAGCATCTTTGTAGAAAACTGTAAGTAGTTTCTGTGTTGCTAACATAGTAATGTTAATCTCATTACTACTAGTATAAACATTATCTCTCTTTTTTTTTCTCTCTATTTTGTGATCTACACTCTAAATTCTTTTCACTTTTCTCCACACACCCTCCTTTTTTATCACACTTTTTTTTGTTAGTGCTCACTTATTTTTCTCTCACCTTACACTATTTAGCTATCCATATATGATCCTCATATGCTTCTTATAGTTTGAGAAGTGTTAATAAAATATTTTGGTTATTTAGTATAAAAGAATATCTATTCTTGTACCCATCATAAGTAACATTCATATAATGTTACAGACACCTCAAGAATATACATCTCGCATACATTAGTGCCACATCATATAACCTTATTCTTGTAGTTAATAATAAATAATTTCACTGACACTTACTTTGTTACCTTAATTTCTCCACATTCATTCAATCATTACAACTTATATGATTTAGGATGCTTTAATATAGCCAAGTTCAACCTTTCAACCAATGAAGTGTTAACAACATTGGTATAACTACTATTATTAGTATTCATGCTACATACCTTATTATTCAAATGGCACTTATTTTGAAAGAAGTGCTCACATTGGACCTCATTACGATCCTTCTTAAGTTGCATGTTAAGATCATACCTAATAACTAGCATATCTCTTTGCATAAATACCTTAACGTCGATATCACTACAATCCTCCAATGTTGGCATCTCATCATCACTTGAATTAACACTCTCTTTAGAAATACCAACTAAATCTTTAACCTTGGCTTATTCTTTATGTTTTTATATATTTTATCGTCCTTCTAATTTGACCTCCATAAAGTGATAGAATTCAAACTGTATTCAAAATCACATATAAAATTCAATTGACTTTCCACCTTGATAGCCATATACAATATATTCTCTATCTCCACATAATATTGTAACTCCATCTTATCAACTATCTCCTTATTTAAACCATTAATGAATCTTGACATGGATGCCTTATGATCCTCCTTTATGTTAGCCCTAATTATAGTTGTCGTCTTCTTGTAATAATCCTCTATGCTCATGGAACCTTGATTCAAACCTTGCTACTTTATACACAAATCACTATAATAATGACTAGTTATAAACCTCTTATGCATCACTTCCTTTATATCTTCACATGATCATATAGGTCTCCCATTATTCCTATGCGTATTGATTACAGACTAATCTACCAAATACTATTATAATTCTTAAACTCAACCACTGCTATTTTAACCTTCTTTTTTTCTCAAAGTAATTATGACAATCAAACATATATTTTAACTTCCTCTCTTACTCTAAGTATAATTCAAGACCATTCTTTCCTTGATAGGTAGGGATTTTAATCTTAGTATTACCTAAATTGCTATCTCACTTTGAAACAACCTTTTTTTTACCCTTACTAGAACTAGTCTCTTATAATCACAATCCTCCTCTTCCTCCTCCTCAAACATGTGTTTCCCAAAAGATGTAAGCATTAGTAAAGACTTTATCCGATCTAACATCATGTTTAAAACCTTGAATTGGTCTTGGATAACTGTTATAAACATCTTCTATCAATTTTTGTATTATATCTGCCATTACTCATATTTCTCTTGCCAAAACAAACATTAGGGATAAACATGTTGTCATTTTTCTTACACACTTCCTTACATGTTTATACTCAAGATTAGGCTACTAAATCACTTTTGTTTCACTAAATTTTAAAATGTTTCAATAATTCTCTTACTACTCATTCCTTTTACCACTCAATTTCTCCTTACAAGCCTTTTAAGAAGAACTATATCAATGGTCTTACCAAAACAATAAGCAATAATGAGATGTTTAGCTTTGGCTGATGAAAATTAGGATCAATAAGAAGGAAACAATGATAAAACAAAGCTAAGAATAGATTATCAAAATCAACAAGAAAAAACATAGGAAGTTAAATTAACTAGAAAGAACAAAGGAAGCAAAATCAATAAGAAAGAATGAAGGAAGCTAAATTAACAAGAAGGTAACAAAAATGAAACAAAACTAACAAAATTTCTAAATTAGGAAAAGTATTATAACATTTTATAGCATAACTAGAATGCTTTATAGTCAAGTTGCATGATATATGATGTTTAGTTTTTGTTGTACACTTTTATTTTTGAAATTTTTATCTTTTCTTTTCATCTTTTTCATCTTTTCTATTTTTTTGATGTTATACATATATAATACGAACTAACTCAAAAATATGAAATAAAAGTGAGTGGAACAACTTTGATTTCAGAAGAATGCACAAATTGAATGTTAAGTTGAAAAGGAATTGCAAAAATAAATTATTGGATAAGATGGATGATGAAACAAAAAAAAACCATAAATAAGAAGAAAGAATAAAACAAATACTTAGAGGATAAATAATAACTAATTTTAAGATTTAGATCTCTAATACCAAATAATGTAGATCTTAGGCTATAAACCATATAAAACCTAATTAACACAAAGAATTAGAACCTTTGGTTCAATTTTTATTCAAATAAGAAAACTTGAACATAACCAAATCTGCTAATTAGAACAAAAGCTATAAGGAATTTTTTATCGTCGCAGATTGTCTTGATAAGATCAAATTAAGTTCTTATTAAAGAATAAAGAGAAAATTCTCACAATGAAGAAAACTCTCAATTTGATTTATGTTGTAATTATTATTGAATTATATCAATAATATTCCTTTTACAGATATAAAATACATAATAACTAGATTCTTAAAAGGAAAGAACAATTATACATAATCTAACTAGGAAACAAATAAATAACTTTAAAAAGCTAATTATCTAAGTAGAAATCAATAGTTTAACAAAACGAGAACATTTAATCATACGTGTTCGAAGCATATCTGAGAAGCATTAAAATATCAATTTTATTATAGAACTTTACAATTATTTTTTTATGGGCAAGTCTGGTGCTCGACACAATTAGCTCACTAATGTTAATTTGATCATATTTCTCAAACCTCTTAATTCCAGTGCAAGACCGACGTTAGTTACTAGCATGACACTACACTAGTTACAAGTTGCTTCCTTATTCTCCAATTTCCTCTAAGCCTTGTTCTTCATATGTTAAGCATATTCCATCTTCAACAACATGTAGAAAAGTGGTCAATATTGGAAATACATTTATTCATCTTAAACAACCTCTTTTTCTTACATCTTTACGATTAATCCTTATAAATCTACCTTCATATTTTTTTAGTCTTTGCCCTAATTATTGGACCTTTAATTCCTTGCAAAAGCTCATAAGAATGGTTGGAAATAAATAATGGTGGAAGTTAATCTTCATCATTAAAAAAGATATTTTTAACTCGTAATAAAATATAAATATTAGAAAAGTAAGTAATACGTTATATGTAATAACAATAAATTAATATTAGGATTTTAACTATTTATTTGATTACTCCCACAATTTCATTTAAAATAATAGCCTCTGTTACGATACCAAAAGATTACTCTAATCTCTCTGGTGAATTAGGATTCTATTCAAATTTAGTAGATCTTGAATTTGCTCAATAAACTTAAATTAGGTAGATATTAACTTTATTAATCACATCTTATTGGACTCCTAAACCAATTAACTGATAACTCT
>JAOQMS010086872.1:0-20337 GCA_027563885.1 Erythroxylum longipes | reverse complement strand
GTTACATATAAGTTCTTTAAGATGTGTTATGGTATAAAAGCATGAAGATGAATCAATAATGGTTAAGGTGTTTTTTTGGATTAAGCTCACGTTTTATGATATTCTGGATAGTTGGGCTCTAGAAATGGGGTCCAACAAAGAGGTTATAGTTCGAGAAAATATAGAGGATGTGCAATCTCCTAAGGTAAGTGATACAATTCATGTTGTCACTAATCGAATTTCGTTTCCTTTTCCTAGTTGTTTATAGATAAAAGAAGAAGAAGAACAAGAAGAGAAGCAAGAAGAAGAAAAGCCGCTAAGCACATATGAGTTGAACAAGCTGTGGGCAAGCAAGCTGAAGATCAAAGGTGGCAAGTAGGATGTCGAGTCTCCACACCCATTGGTGTTACTCTTACAGAGACCATCCTGGTGTAAGAAGGGTCATGCCTGAAAAGACGAGTGGACATTAGAATATGAAGGCGAAATGATGAAGTTCCACTCATTAGAAGTCTTAGAGCATCATGTTGAGAAGGAGCTGACTTCGAGGGAAGTTGTTTCAGGCTTCTCACGAAGTCTGAGCATGCTACCTGTTGGGCTCAAGCATCCATTCGATAATGGATGATGTACATATGCTAAGAGTCAAGCTTATGACCTTAAATAAGCGCTTGATGGGAGGCACCCCATCCGTATCCCTTTCTTTTGTGTGATTTTCTCATTTATGCATATCTTCTGGGTGTTTGCTTTGAGTGTTTTACTTGTTTTCTTTAGTTTGTTTTCTTTGTATCTTTCACTTCAACATAACTTTATGTGTTTTAAAATGTGCAATCATTCATTTCAAAGTTGCATATAGCGTCTTAATATAAAGGAGTACTTCTGCTCCCATCCCTCTTTTGTGCTTTTATTATTTTTGGGCATTGAGGACAATGCCTATTCTAAGTGCGGGGGTGGGACGAGTGTGAAATTTTTACATGCTTGGATTGTTATGAGTTTGATGGTGATGAGAATGTAGTAACTTAAATGATTTCATTCTTTAGTTAATAGTTAATTATGGTAAAGGAATGATGTTGATGCTTTTGATTTGAGGAACTTCGATTGACTCTTGAAATGATGCTAACTTCAAAGTTTTTTATTTTTCTTTTTCCTTTGTGTGCCTTGCATGTTTTTGGTGACTATTGTGTATGATGTTTGGTATTTAAGTGCATTTTGTATAGATTGTCATATGAATGTGGAATAGGATGTTTAGAATGCAGTGTCCAAAAAAAGCAAAATAAAAAGAGAAAAATAATAAAAAAATAAAAAAAGAGAAAAGAGAAAAGACCAAAAAGAAGAAGAGATAACTATATTTGTTTTTGCGTTGTTGATCAAAAGTGTCTTTGTCTTGTGTTATTAAATAAGAAACATCGTTGTTCTTTTGTTTTTGACTTGTTATGTATTGGGTAGTCTACACTCCGCTGGCTTCAGCTCACATTCTCTACAGTTGAAGTTATGATGGTGCTTTTTGTCATTTGAAATGGTGTTCTAACAAAGTAGCCAGGGGTGTTCACCATAAAATATTTACCTTCACGTCGAAAAGTTAGATGATTTTTCAGACTAGTATTGCCCATATCTCTATTTGTATTGTTTCTTTTCATTTGTATTTGTGTCGTTTTGAGCATCTTTGACTTGTTTATGTGATAAAAAATGCAAAATGGCTTAAATTCTAGTTATTATGCATCTTAAGTGACTATTTTACCGACTATGTGCTTGCATGTGAATAACTTGTTTTTTATCATAATAGAGTTGAAATGAGTGAATTAGATTGAAAGCATTGATGGATTTTTGTGTGATTGATTAACTATTAACTCTTAATCGGAATTGTTTACGTGAAGTAATGGCGTGTCAAACCAGCAAAAATAAATTCCTACTTTAGAACACTTAAACGAGCAAAGCAGTGAAAGGGTCGAACCACACAGACCAGTGTAGCAATTGTCTATTTGTGCAGAAATAATAAAAATAAACAGAGTTAATTTAGGGATGATTTATTTTAGAACACGAAATCAAGCAGAAGGAAATTAAAAATAAAGATTGAAAACAATATAAAGAAAAGCCTAGCCAAGGTACTCTTCTGTTCAATACTGTAATCCAATCATAGACTCAAAAACATAAATTCAGTTCATTCTTATGGACAAAGTTATAGCAGACAGTGAACAGCACATATCGACCAATCCATTCGTAATTATTCGATAACCCCGAGTAAAGCTCCACAGATTATTACCCTAACCAATTAGACTATCCTGAGTAAAGCTCCACATACTATAATCTATGGCAGCAGTAGACTCTAATGGACCTTTGTCTTAGCCAACATAATCATAAAAGCCGCAATCACAATTTATTTAGACTAAATTATTTAATCTCACTAATTTCTTAATTGAAATTAATTCGCCACTTCGATAGATAGAAATCACGGATTCACTAATCTATTCGATAATTTATTACCAAGTCAATCAATTAATAGGCCTCATTAATCAACAAACACGGAAATAATAAATCGATTATAGCGCAGAGATCAAACAAACATAAGAGATAAACAAAAGCAATTAAATTAAAGGAGTCTCACGAATTACATTAATCGAACGTTAGATACCTTGTCTAGATGAAAAGTTAGCCATGCATAACTATAGTAAAAGACAATATATTGTAGAGAAGAGTTATTCTGTCTTTTTCCCCACCAAGAGCTGCTGCCGTCATTCTCCCCTCTAAAGCTGATCGTGAAAATCGTTCTTCTAATTTCCTAAAGTGGGACTATTAATAGGTTAGATTTTTCTCTTTACAATAAACAAAGTGGGCCCCAATAAAATATGAAAATAAGGCTCCAATGGCCTACAAAATAACTTGACTTCATCCAGCATAAGGGGTTGTGTCATTCGGGCCCAAATCCCAAGGTAATTAATCCGAGATTCACAGGTAGCAATCTGCCAGTGTCGCGGCACCTTCAACATGGTCATGTTGAAATTCTGTCCAGTTCCAGATTAGCTAAATTCACTCCAAATCGCATCACTTTGGTACTTCATCACCTAGAATATACATAGACACGAATTACCATAGAGACACAAGCAAAACCTCACATAAACCTATCAAAAGAACATAAAACACACACAAATAACATGCACAAAATGCAAGTTATCAAAACTCCCCAAACTTGAGCAATACTTGCCCTCAAGTATTCAATCAACTCAAATTATCAAGACATTTCAACATCTTATCACAATTCTTTCAACCGCACTTATCACTTCTCAAGTTAATGTATGCAGCCTAGAATTAAACAAACAAATCCATGAAGGTCGATCTCCTAATTAATTAGGAATGTTAACCGCTTCAGAAATGCCCAAGTAAAAAGTAATAACATCCACACCCTCATAATGTTTCACTCATTCTCTTAGGTGAAATTTAGATATTGGTGTTTCTCTAAAAAATCTAGCACAAACTTGTTCTTTCCATAGGACTAATACGAGTTCAAATCTCTACCACTAGCTCGGTTTGAAACCCACACTAGTCAGCTAGGTCTTTTAATAGGTTGTAATAGGGCTAGTTGGTTACCAAGAAAATTAAGTTGAGAAGAGCAAAGAAATGTACCAAGTAGACACATGCCAACAACTTCAGTTTTAATTCAACACAAATAAAAAGATTGAACCATTAAGCTCATTTGACTCATGTATACCATATCACAGATCCATCATTCGCTTACTTCAATTACAATAACAAAGTTGAACCAAGGCTACTGAAACTACCTCCTATGCATTTATTCACATAATAATTCCCTTTTTGTTTTTTTCTTTTCTCAACTTTTTGCTTTTTTTTTTCAAAACTAGCATCATCAAATGCATTTCAGCCAGCCATAATTCTCTCCTTTTTATCAACAAAGCACAATTAAGAGAACAATTCAGATACTACCTAAAGTGACCAAACATTGGTATACATTATATATAATTACATATGCTACTTGGTAATTCTTCTCAACTAGGTACAAAAGTCGGGGCTTGAAAGAAGAGGTCACAGGTTAAAATGGGTATGTTAAAACAAAGAAAAGGTTTGGGCTCAAGGGGGTTAAACTAGGATATAAAATTTTTGGATTGGATTTTGAAAGAAAATGGATAGTAAGGGGCTGCACAAACAATGCCTTAGCTTCATTCCAGTGTATTAAATGTGGTTTTGAACAGAACTTATGTCAGTTTCTAGCAAGGGACAAATGTGTGCGCTCTCTGAAAGAAAAGTAGAGTGTGCGTAAAGTTACACTCTCTATCCTCTGTCTCAAAAATCTCACAGTGTATTTAGTGTGGATGTATGCCTATTACTTTCTAAAGGGTGCAAGCAACTGAAGCGGTCTATTTAATTCCAGTGCACACATTAACTCAAGTCATGACAAGACAAGATCAAGAAAAGATCAATTAGGCCAAAGTATCTAGCAATTCAAGTTTCCTAAACAAAGAAGGCAAGATTGTTTATAAAAATGTGTTTAAAAGCAGTTAAATTCAGTTTTTCAGAATGGGGATTTCCAAAACATTTTGCATGATGCATGTATGAAATGAAAAACAAAAATTGTAAAGCAGCAAAATCTAGCAAAACAATTGAATAAAAAACATAACACGCAAACCAATAATTATGCAAATAAAATAATCATAACTAAACAATTGAAACTTTCCCTCCCTACACTTTAGACTAAACATTGTCCTCAATGTTAGCAAATGAAAGACAAGAACAGTAAAAAGTAAAGAGTGAGAGAAAGCTTCTCTAAGTGACGCGCTAAGGTGATGGTGGAAATGGTGGGTTGCCATGACGGCTACACTTAAACCAATGGGCGATGTTGCGCTCAATCTTTGTGACTTGAGATTGTAACTTGTTGAGCAAACTTTCCAAAGTGCCTTGTCGACGCTCCAACCATCCCATTTGTTCCACAAGTACTATGGATGGAGGTCGAGAGGGCCCAGCTATCTCAACATTCGATGGTGGTATCTCCATCGGCTACTGCACGATTAACCTGCATCTTATAAAGAGCACTCATATCCAAGGCTAAGACCTGTGGTCCTGAGGTTAATAGATGATGACAATAATGATTAAAGTCACACAATTTGACAGCAAGCAGTGTGATCATAGAGCCCAAAATTAGTGGGTGTGTGCGATGTGCTAAGATGTATAAAATATGTGTTATATAAAAATAACCCATATTAATTTTCATATTATTCTGAGCACACCATAAAAGAAAGAGCTCGGCTTTAGAAATCACACGCATATTATTAGTTTTTCCTAAAAAATTGAACACTAGAAAATGGTGGAAAATTCGATGCACTGAATCAATCAAAGAATTAGCCTTAGATGAGCTAGGATTATACATTTTTGGATCAGCGGACAACACTGAATAAGTCTCTTTCTCATTATACCAGTCAGGATAATCGCAAAAATAATTGATATAGGAATAATGAGAAAGCATAGAATTGGGTACAAAGCCTAAAACTACATTCCACTCATTTACAGACATAGAAAAATGACGCAATAAAATCCTGAATTGAATAGTAGCAGGTGTAGTGATATCACCATCGACAGACATTTCAAATTTAAAGGAAGTATAAAAATCCCAAATAGTTCTTTAAAAATTGGCAGCCGCAAATCCACAAACACACCCAATCCTGAATTATCTACCAAAGACCTAAACTGAGATTGCAAATTAAAGTAAGTTAAGCAAGATTCGTCCACATACTGACTCGGGCAAATCGTTCTACCCTTAATTTGGTTGAGCAAACAGATATCCGTGTCATCCTCGTAGCCAAGATTCTTGTCTTGTCCATAGGCTGTGAGATTGTTCCGCTAAATGCGTGGACCACGTTTGGACCAAGAACGACGTTGGCGCTCCTTGGTGACAGTCTCTTTGTCATTCTCTGCCTTTGCAGCTGTTACACTAGGTTAGGTGTCCTCCTCATTGGCATTAGGGCACTCTTCTACTCCAATGGCATTCTCCTCTTCTTCAATTTCATTGTTATCACTGGAAGGTGGAGGTGTTGCCAGAACTCAGTGTTTGTGAGTGGAGCGTCGAGGTGGTACGGATTCTGTGGGTTGCTTGTTACCATCGGTTTATGAGTTGGTTGTAGGTGGAGGCCGACCACGAACTCTTGCCATGGAATGGGTGTTGTGGCTAGTACAGTGTCGAATGGTGTTGGGCAGTGTGGAGGAGACGGCATTGGATTTGGAGTTGGGCGGCGTTGGATGGTAGGTGCAACGTGGAGGAGACGGCATCAGGCATAGATGGGAGGTGGCATCGGATGGGTGAGACGGCATGGTTGTTGGTGAGGGGCGGCGCTGATGGGTGAGTAACAGTGTTGGGTGTTGGTTGATTTTAGGGTTAAAAGGATGAAAAACTGAAATGCCCTCATGGTTTCCCTCCCTACACTTAGTTTAAAACAATGCCAAAAATTACAACCATGCCACCATGTCACCTTGCTTGGACTGCTACTAGTTGACCCATCTCTTTAATATTCTATGTTTGTACGCATACCATTTAATCAACCTTTTTTTTAAAACCATACTGTCCTGTAAAACAATAAAAAATCTCACAACCAAGTGATATCCAATAACAGCAAAATGCTGGAACGAATTTCAAAAAGAAAATGGTGAAAAACAAGAAACCTAACAGAGTTATGAACAAGTAAAAATTAAATTGTGAAGAACAAAATGAAAGCAAAACTTGGGTTGCCTCATAAGAAGCGCGTTTGTTTAACATCGTTAGCCCGACACAGCCCCCATTCAGTTATAGGAAGGTTCATTCGAAGGTTCATTCAAATAATTAACTTCGACGGAATGAGGCTGAAATCCTTCGTAAAATGGTTTCAAACGATGGCCATTCACCTTAAAAAAAATTTTCATTTCCATACTTTAAATATCCACAGCACCGTAAGGATAGATCTTGGTACTAAAAAAGGTCTAATCCACTTGGAGCGCAATTTCCCTGTAAAAAGTTTCAAAGTTGAATTAAATAAAAGTACCTTTTGTCTAACTTTAAACTTCTTCTCAGCAAGCTGCTTATCATGAAATGCTTTAGTTTTGGCCTTGTATGTAACAACGTTGTTGAAAACATGGTTCTGTAGTTCTTCCAATTCCTGAATTTGCAACTTCCTTTGTTGCCCAGCAGCATCAAAATTCATGTTGCACTGCTTCACAGCACAGAATGCTCGGTGCTCCACTTCTACTAGCAGATGACAGGCCTTGCTATAAACAAGTCTATAAAGGAACATATTTAATGGCATTTTGTAGGCAGTGCGGTAAGCCCAAAGAGCATCATCCAAGTGCCAGCTCCAGTCTTTCCTGCTGAAATTCAAAGTTTTCTCCAAAATACTTGATAACATGCATTTTCATATATAGTTTTAGTTTATATTAGGTTCATATTTGCATGTTATCCTATTATTTTTGTTGCTTTTATGGTTTGTTTGTGTTTTATGTGCATTTTAGGAGAGGAGATCGTTTATGATGCGATTTGGCTGCTGTTTTGAGAAAAATCTGGATGCAAGGAAATTCTGAGGGGAGACAACTACAACATGGCCATACTGCGATGCCACTGTATGTCCAGCACACTGTAGTTTTTATTTTATAGGCCCAACATGCTAGAATTAAAGGCCCACTAGTTTTGAAACACGAAAAAACCTGGAGGGAAGGAAAAATTAACTGGGCCAAAGAGAATAGAGATAGATGTTATTAAAAGGAGAGAACAACAAGCATTAGGTTAAGTTTTTATCATATTTTTCTGCTGAAACCGGTGGCCATCTTGAACTTGTACTTAAACAAAAACCATGTCTCTTGTTCTTGTTATGAGCGGCTAAACCCTTAATCTAGACAAGGTACTTCGATGTTCGTTTAACTTGATTCGTGAGACTCCGTTTTAATTGCGTTAAATCTACTCTTGTGTTTGTTTAATTTTTGTACTTTATTGATATTATTATTGTTGCGTTAGTTAATTGATCTGGCCAATTGATTGATCTTCTTAACAATAAACTGCCGATTAGATTAGTTTTCCGTGATTACTGTCTAACGAAGTGGCAAATTAATTTCATTTGAAATTAATGAGATTAAACAATTTAGTTTAAATGGTATGCAACTTTTCCGATTTTGTTAACTAAGACAAAGGTCCATTAGATCTTATTGCTGCCATAGATTAAATTCTGCGGAGCTTAACTCGGGAATTGTCTGTTTGGTTAGGGGTAGTCTGCGGAGCTTTACTCGGGATTACCTAATAAATACGAATGGGCTAGTTAATGTGCGCTGACACCTTTGGCTATAACTTTGTCCATGAGAAAGATTTAAATTTATTCTTTGAGTCTATGATCAAATCATTTTATCGAATTGACAAGTATCTTGGCTAGATATTTTATCATATCGTTTTCATTATTCATTTTAATTATTGCTCTCTTGAGTTCGTGTTTTTAGTTATTAATTCTTCTCAACCAATATTTATTTTCTGTTATTGTTTGTTTGCACAAATAACTTATTACTGCACCAGTCTCTGTGGTTCGATCCTACTCATCATTATATTATTCTTAATATTTTCTGGGGTAGGAAATAAATTTTATTTTTGATCGGTTTTACATGCCATCAAATTTTTGCGCCGTTGCCGGGGACTGGTGTTTAAAGTTTTAATTTATTTTTGTTACTAATCACTTTCCTAGTTGTTTGCATACGTAGTTGTCTGTCTGCAGGTGATTTGCTATTTGATCCTGAGATTGAAAAGACTGCTAAGCAACTTAGAAAAGCGACCAAACTGTGCAAACAACAAGCTTCATCATCTGCGCAGAACTTTCTTGACAGTACTAAAGATCTTTTGATTCCTATATCTGATTCTGAAGAAGAGGTCGAAATGGCAGAGCAAAATCCAGCCACCTCAGAGACATGCTTGCACCACCTGTAGTGCAGCAGCCACTTTGTATTCAATATCAACAAATGGGGGATGGTTTCGAACTGAAAGCTATATTGATATAGTCTTTGCTGAAGTTTAATGGGCTGTCATCTGACGATCCAAATAGGCATTTTAGGTAATTTCACTTGGTTTGTTCCAGTTTTAGGCCAAAGGGAATTACTGAAAAGCAGCTGAAACTACGGGCTTTTCCATTTTCTTTGGAAGGATCAGTAAAAGATTGGTTGTATTACATCCCTTCTGGTACAGTTAATACTTGGAATGAGATGGCATTGTTATTCTTAGAAAAGTACTTTCCTGCATCTAGAGCTGCCAACCTACGGAGAGAAATTTGCAGCATTAACCAAAGGGACACTGAGAACATGTACGAGTATTATGGACGATTCAAACAGTTATTTGCCAGTTGCCCACAACATGGGATAAGCGAGCAGCTGCTTATCCAGTACTTCTACGATGGAATGCTAATGAATGACTGTCGAATATTGGATGCAGCCAGTGGGGAAGCAATTGTGAACAAAATTCCTCATGAAGCCAGAAGCTTAATTTCTGCAATGGCTGCTAACTTGCAGTAACTCGGGTATAGATCTGAAACTTCAACCTGAGGTGTTCATGAGGTAGGTACGTCTAAACTTGAAAGCAAGTTGGATAAGATAGCTGAATTGTTAGAAAAAAATATGTTGCATTCTTTTAACTCTAACAATGTAAACGCTAGTGCTGTGACAAGGGGACAACAAGCCCCTATATGTGGTATCTGTTGTTTGCAGGGACATCCCACTGATGCTTGTCTAACGCTCCAAGATGGGAGTATCGAGGAGGAGGTAAACGCAGTCAATGGAAGCTTCCAACTCAATGGAAATATGACCCATTCTCTAATTCATACAATCCAAGTTGGCACGATCATCCTAACCTGTGATACGGAAGTGGGCCGCAGGGATAGTCACACCACGGACAACTACAGCATGGCCATGCTACGACTTCACATCAGTTACACAACCAGCAACAGCAAAAACAATATCCAAGGATGAATTTTGGTGACAGAATTTCGAAATTGGAGGATACAATGGAGAAGCTTGCTGCATCGCAGATTCAAGCCAATACTAATTTCCAACAATTCCAGGCATAGACCAGCTTTAATTTTTAGGAATTGAGGGAGCAAATTAGTTAGTTGGCAACCTCTCAAAATTAAGGAAAATTGCCATCAACCACTGTCATTAATCCCAGACCAAATGTCATTGCAATTACCTTACGAAGCAGGAAGTAAATTGAGACTACTAGTGGATCGCAGAATTTACAGCATGGCCATGTCACGACTGTTCAACCTGAAAAGGAAGCTGTGATAGAAGAGATGGCGATTGCTAACCTAGAGAGGCCACTGTTTCCACATAGTTGGCTAAGAAAAAGAAAGTTCAAAATGACGAAGAGGCTGTCAAACTATTCGAAAAAGTGGAAATAAACATTCCATTTCTCACCCTGCTCAACCAAACACCTAGGTACTACAAATTCTTAAAAGATCTAATGACGAGCATCACAAAAATGAGAGGAAATTAGCGGGTCGTGATGAGTGAGAATGTCTCTGCAGTGCTGCAAGGAAAATTGCCACTTAAAGAGAAGGATCCAGGTATGTTTACAATTCCTTGCAAAATTGGTAATGTTGGTATTGAACAAGCTATGTTAGATTTAGGAGCTTCTATAAATTTGATGCCCTTGTCAATATATACTGCTTTAAATGCTGGTCCGCTGAAACAAGATGGTGTGATCTAAACATTAGCTGATCGCACTACTAGGTACCCTGAGGGATTATTAGAGGATGTGTTAGTGCAGGTGGATGATCTTTTGTTTCCTGCAGATTTTTATATGATGAGAATGGAAGATGAAGGGTCACCTACGTCTAGGATGATGTTGTTAGGACGTCCATTTTTAAGTACGTCTAGAATGAAAATAAATGTTCATGGGGGAACTCTAACTATGGAGTTTGATGGTGTAAAAGTAACATTTAACATAAATAACATTATTAAGTACCCTGTTGATTATCACATAACTTTTGCTGTAGATTGTATTAACTCCTTGACTGAGAAAGTTCTCGAGTTGTGTGTTAATGATTCTCTGCAGGTCGCTTTGACTAATGATATCACTCCTGCAAAGTTAGCCGAGCTTGAGACTAAATGGGTAGTCCCTAGAGAAATGGTTAATGCTGTTTATGATCTACAGGCGCCACAGGCAAATTTGGACAACTACAACATGGCCATACTGCGACAATCACTGCAGATAGGTGGCAATAAATTACTGCCTTCAATTGTCCAGCCACTGATACTGGAGCTTAAAACACTTCCTGCCCACTTAAAATATGTGTTCCTGGAAGAAGCAGAGACATTGCCAGTAATTATCTCTACTGAATTGAATGAGATAGAGGAAGAAAACCTTCTCCGAGTCCTTATAGAAAACAAGGAAGCCATTGGCCGGACAATTGCAAATATTAAAAGGATCAGGCCAACCATCTGCACGCATCGTATACTGCTAAAGGATGATTGTAAACCCAGCAGACAGCCTTAGCGTCGATTAAGTCCACTTATAATAGAGGTTGTAAAAAAGGAAATACTGAAACTTCTGGATGCTGATGTGATCTATGCTATATCAGATAGCAAGTCGGTAAGCCCAACACAAGTGGTTCCGAAAAAGACTGGCATTACTGTTGTTGAAAACGAACAAAGTGAATTGATTCCCATTAGAGTTAAGAATGGCTGGCGAGTATGTATTGACAACCGAAAATTAAATGCAACCACTCAGAAAGATCACTTCCCATTGTCGTTTATTGATCAGATGCTCGAACGACTTGTAGGTCATTCTCACTATTGTTGTTTGGACGGCTATTCAGGTTTCCACCAAATACTAGTGGCACCTGAAGATCAGGAGAAGACGACGTTCACATGTCCTTTTGGCACTTTTGCCTAGAAACGTATGTCGTTTAGCCTCTGCAACGCTCCAGTAACTTTTCAGCGGTGTATGGTAAGCATCTTTTCTGATTATGTTGAGGATGTGATTGAAGTTTTATGGATGACTTCACAATTTATGGAGATTCTTTTACATCATGTTTAGAGAATTTGAGAAAAGTTTTGAAAAGGTGCATTGAGAAAAACCTTGTGCTTAATTATAAAAAGTGTCACTTTATAGTTAGTCAAGGTATTATTTTAGGACATGTGGTTTCGGCAAGAGGAATTGAGGCCGATAAGTGCAAAATTGATGTGATTAGTTCGTTGCCTTACCCCGCCAGTGTGTGGGAAGTACGTTCGTTTTTGGGCCATGCAGGATTTTACAGGCAGTTCATCAAAGATTTTTCCAAAATAGCTCAACCAATAAGTAACTTGCTGCAAAAAGATGTGCCGTTTATTTTTTATGAAAATTGCCAGAAGGCTTTTGATGTGTTGAAAGAAAAATTGGTTACAGCTCCTATCATTAAACCACCAGGCTGGAATCTTCCTTTTGAGCTTATTTGTGACGCCAGCAATTATGCTGTAGGAGCTGTTCTTGGCCAAAGAATAAGTCGTGAGCCTCATGTGATATACTATGTGTCTAAGATATTGGACAGTGCTCAACAGAATTAGTTGACAACTGAAAAGGAACTTTTTGTTGTTGTCTTTGCTTTGGAGAAATTTCGATCTTACTTGCTGGGAACAAAAGTCTTAGTGTATTCAAACCATGCATCTTTAAAATATTTGATGGCTAAAAAGGATGCAAAACCGAGACTGATCAGATGGGTTCTCTTACTGTAAGAATTTAACATTAAAGTTCGGGATAAAAAAGGTGCAAAGAATCTAGTGGCTGATCATTTGAGTAGGCTGAATAACACTGCATGGGAAGATAGACTTGGTACTGGAGGGTTTCCCTATGAACAATTGTTCACTGTAGTCGCAGCATGGCCATGCCCAAACCCCTGGTATGCGGATATTGTCAATTTTATAACCAAACATGGATATCCAGATGGTTGTACACCTTCCAGACGCAACAAATTGAGGAATGATGCCAGGTTTTACATATGAGATGAACCATACCTTTGGAAAATATGTTCTGATCAAATCGTACGAAGGTGCGTCCCTGATTCTGAAATTTCCTCTATTTTAGAATTCTGTCATGCATTTGCTTGTGGTGGACATTTTGGCCCAAATAGGACAGCGAGGAAAGTACTTGAGTATGGTTTCTATTGGCTTGACATTTTTCAAGATTCTTATGCATATTGTAAAGCATGTGATAAATGTCAAATGACTGGTAATATTAGCCACAGGAATGAAATGCCACAATCTCCTATTATTGTTTGTGAAATTTTTGATATGTGGGGGATTGATTTTATGGGACCATTTCCATCTTTATTTGGTTTCCAATATATTTTATTGGCTGTTGATTATGTATCCAAGTGGATTGAGGCAAAACCACCCGCACTAATGACTCTAAAATAGTTGTTGATTTCGTCAGAGCTAATATTTTTGTCAGGTTTGGCACCCCAAAGGCCATTATCAGTGATCGAGGTACGCATTTTTGTAATCGAGTATTTGTAGCTCTTCTAACGAAATATGGTGTTGAGCATCGAACTTCTATGACCTACCACCCTTAGACCAATGGGTTGGCCGAGTTGTCTAATCGAGAGGTGAAGAGTATTCTTGAGAAAACTGTGAATTTTAACAAGAAAGATTGGAGCTACCGCTTGGACGATGCTCTGTGGGCATATCGCACTGCATATAAAACGCCATTGAACATATCTCCTTATAGACTTGTTTATGGCAAAGCCTATCACTTGCCAGTCAAGGTGGAGCATAAAGCATATTGGGCTGTCAAGCAGTGCGATATAGCTTTTGACGCTGCTGGGCAGCAAAGAAAACTGCAGATTCAAGAACTCGAGGAGCTGCACAATCATGCATTCAACAATGCTATCATCTACAAAGCCAGAACTAAAGCCTTCCATTACAAACAACTCGCCAACAAGCACTTCAAAGTTGGCCAAAAGGTACTTTTATCTAACTCTACTTTGAAGTTGTTTGTAGGAAAATTACGTTCGAAGTGGACTGGACCTTTTGTAGTGGCACAAATTTATCCACATAGAGCAGTTAATATTCAGAGTATGGACACTAGGAAAACCTTCAAAGTAAATGGTCAGCGATTGAAGCCATTTTACAAAGGTTTTCAGCCCCATTCAGTTGAGGTAAATTCTTTAAGTATACCTCATTACAATTGAATGGGGCCCCCGTCGAGCGAACGACATTAAACAAATGCGCTTCTTGGGAGGCAACCCAAGTTTATTAATTTTCCCATCTTCGATTTTTCTTTTATGATCTTTTTGTTCTATTTATTTTATTTTGTTTCATTTCTATTTTGGTACAATTGTGGATTGGCATGCTAACGTGAATTACAGGGACTTTTAATCACTTAATTATGGTCTGCCAGTATACAGGTTGTAAATCGCAACATGGCCATGCTGTGGCTCAAATCATGCGACCAACTAGCAAATAATGATTATTCCTGCATTTCAACCTATGTTTTCCCTTGTCTCTTTATCCTTTGGTTATCTTGCAGGTTATCAACTCATGGGTGTTCCACTTTATGTCTCAAAACTAAGTGTGGGGTGATTAATATCATTTGAAGGGAGGTTTAGTGGCGATTTGGTAAATACTACTTAATGTTTGAAATTTTTTTTGTTCTGGCGCCCTTCACCTTGTCACCCACTCATTTTGCCCCCATTTCACATTTAATTTTCCATTGTCCATTACACATTGAGGACAATGTGAATTTTAAGTGTGGGGTGGGGGCACACTTTAATTTATGCTTTTTTTGTTGTTTTATGTGTTTTTGCTGCAACTATTCATTGTGTTTTTATTTTTTTATTCGTTTTTCTGCATGATTTGCATGACATGCATCAAATAGTTTTTTTATTATCTTTTAGGAGTTGTCATGTGCCCTTCCTTGGATTACGATTTTGTCCCTGAGCCTATTTAGATGGTTTGGACTGTTATTTATTCCTAAATTGAACATGCATTTGGGTCACACTTGATGTTGTGCTTTAGCTGTGATGTGCTTCTACTTTGAGTAATTAACTATCACCCAATAGCACAATTTAGGAAATTAAATGAATTTGCACCATATAAATAATCTCGTGAGTCTTTGAGCCGATAAGAGTACATTAACACTCTTTTTCTTTTTTATGAGTGAATAGCTACAAAATTGACACTGCTAAAATTTGACATTAGTGTACAAGTCGAGAGCACACCAAGTCGGTACTTAAGTGATAAAAGGCATTTTTTGTGTAGCCCTTTTTTTTCTATTTTTCTTGACATCCTACCCTTTAAAGTTAAACCTTTGTTCACCCTTTTTGAGCCTTTTGACCTCTTCATTGTTTCAACCCAATATTTTACCCAAAATTGTTTTTGTTGAAGCCACTACTTTTTGAACCCTTTTGAGAGGAACAATTCTAAACTTTAAGTTTTATGTGCTAGTTTTATATGTTTTATTATTGCTACCGTTTTTACAAATAAAGAAGAAAATGTCCAACATAAGCTGTAAACATATATATGTAGCTGTCTGGATTTGTGTGCCTTACAATGTTGCTGTTGACTTTGAAAAAAAAGGGGAAAAGAAAAAAAATTGATGTTACAGTAGCAAGAAAAAATACAAAAGTGAATAAAAGTCGGAGGAAGAAGGCAGCCATGGTCTATTGAGAGTGGACACATATTAAATTAGTGGTTAACACTAGGGAAGTACTTTTAAGATAATTGGCATATTTTTTTGCTTAAATTCAGTTCTTTGTTTCTCTCTATAAATTTAAAATTTTTAAGCGCCGTTACAAGTATACTAAAGTCCTTCTTGATTTGTATCATAAAATGTGGTGGAGTTTTGACCTTTTATCAAATAATGGAAAGACAATTTATAGCTATGATTTGATCATAAACACCTACCTAAAACACGATTAAGTGAAAGAGTGAACTACACTGTAAGTAGCGTGTGAATTTGTTTTATTTTCTAGAGAATGTTGTTGGGTTGAGGGCTTGATTCTCAGGTTGGAGGTATGTTAATGTTGAGTTTAAACTTTTTGTGGGATCATAAATGCTTATTCGATTTTGAATGATTAACTTTCTGAATTATTTTGGATGCTTGAGGATAAGCATTGTTCAAGTGTGGGGTATTTTGATAACATGCATTTTCATATATAGTTTTAGTTTATATTAGGTTCATATTTGCATGTTATCCTATTATTTTTGTTGCTTTTATGGTTTGTTTGTGTTTTATGTGCATTTTAGGAGAGGAGATCGTTTATGATGCGATTTGGCTGCTGTTTTGAGAAAAATCTGGATGCAAGGAAATTCTGAGCGGGAGACAACTACAACATAGCCATGCTGCGATGCCACTGTATGTCCAGCATGTTGCAGTTTTTATTTGACAAGCCCAACACGCCAGAATTAAAGGCCCATTGGTTTTGAGACACGGAAAAAAACTGAAGGGAAGGAAAAATTGACTGGGCTGAAGAGAATAGAGATAAATGTTATTAAAACGAGAGAACAACAAGCATTAGGTTAAGCTTTTATCATATTTTTCTGCTGAAAACAGCCGCCATCTTAAACTTGTACTTGAACAAAAACCATGTCTGTTGTTCTTGCTGTGAGTGGCTAAACCCTTAATCTAGACAAGGTACTTTGATGTTCGTTTAACTTGATTCATGAGACTCCGTTTTAATTGCGTTAAATCTACTCTTGTGTTTGTTTAATTTCTGTACTTTATTGATTTTATTATTGTTGCGTTAGTTAACTGATCTGGCCAATTAATTGATCTTCGTAACAATAAACTACCGATTAGATTAGTTTTCCGTGATTACTGTCTAACGAAGTGGCGAATTAATTTTGTTTGAAAATAATGAGATTAAACAATTTAGTTTAAATGGTCTGTGGCTTTTCCGATTCTGTTAACTAAGACAAGGGTCCATTAGATCTTATTGCTGCCATAGATTAAATTATGTGAAGCTTAACTTGGGAATTGTCTGTTTGGTTAGGGGTAGTCTGCAGAGCTTTACTAGGGATTACCTAATAAATACGAATGGGCTGGTTGATATGCGCTGATGCCTTTAGCTATAACTTTATCCATAAGAAAGATTTAAATTTATTCTTTTGAGTCTATGATCGAATCATTTATCAAACTGACAAGTATCTTGGCTAGATATTTTATCATATCCTTTTCATTATTCATTTTAATTATTGCTCTCTTGAATTCGTGTTTTTAGTTAGTAATTCTTCTCAAAGAACATTTATTTTCTGTTATTGTTTGTTTGCATAAATAACTTATAACTGCATCGGTCTCTGTGGTTCGACCCTACTCATCATTATATTATTCTTAATATTTTCTGGGGTAGGAAATAAATTTTATTTTTGATCGGTTTGACACGCTATCAATACCCCAACAAAACAAGAGAGATTTTAACATAAGAAATGATATGAAGGTCAAAATCTCGTATTAAAAGAGAAAACAACATTAAAAGGATGTATAAATGTATAAAACATTACTACTAACTAATTAATTTTAAATATATGATTAAATTAACCCTAAAATAAGGTTGTGAGAAAACATTTATTAAAGAAATAGTTGATACAATTTATATTGTAATCAATTTTAAAAAAAGCTTTAAATTTCTATGATGATGTAAATATCAATGTTTAAAATGAGATATGTATAAAATTCATTCAGTTAATAATAATATAACATTTTTTATTTCATTTATAAATTAAGTTTGTAATTTTTGTTATTATGTAATTGCTTAGTGTTATTACCAGTGATTAAAAAATTGAATTGGTTTAATTGATTCAACAACAAAAGCTTTAAACTGATCAACTTTTCAATTTAGTTTACTTTAATAATAAGAATTCAATATCCTCTTTATACAAGAAGTAGTCATTTCTCATGTTCAACAATTGCAACCTATCTAGAATAGTTCGTCTCCCTCTAGCTATTAACCACATATGAAATGATACCTTAATTAGTAGCCACTTATCCCAAACAATTTTACTTTATTATGGATATTCCAATATGAGTCATTTGAGTACTTTCTTGAGCTCTTTCCTAACCGTATGTATTGATCTTCCCTTTTATAGTCAAGTCTGTATGATAGTAAAAATAGCTTCGTTAGGCACCTCACTCCATTAATTTCCCTTTATCCACTCAAATATCTTGGTATTATATGGGAACATATTTATTAAATGAATGCATTATTAAATTTTATAGAGGGGGCTTATCTAGCACCAGTTGCTATGGATCAATGAAGTTGATTTACATTCCTAATTTTTCACTTAATGTTTCCCTCTATAGTATCTCTCATCTTAAGTAATTATGAAATACATCAAGAGTAAGTTACACCTGATTTCTTATAAGCTTCTTCCCTTTAAGATATAGGTGTGCGCCCACTTTATCTAAAGAGGATTTTTATCCACCATTAATCTCTAAAGTATCTTTCCTAACATAACCTTATTTGATAAGCTGATTGGTGCTATTCTCAGACCTCCTTCAGTAGTAGGTGTGCAAACCTCCCTCGGAGTCACCTTAGTTTGGCCTTTTCCTTTCATTACACCTTTACATGAACTTTATAATATTCCTATCAATTATTTTAATAACTCCTTTAGCTAAGAAGAAATTATAGGACTAATAAATATGCATAAAGTTGTAGCCTCCAAGCACCTGATAGCTTTTTTTACACTACATGCTCAACATCTTATGCATCTTTCCAATTAAAGGAATGCATTTAGAATGCTGTAGTCTCCCGGTTGTTAGAGGAAGTCCTAGGTACTGGAAGGATGTTTGTATAACATTCAAGCTAGTTATCTATAAAAGTTGTTATGAGAATGCATAACACTTGCTGATAATACTGAGTGGCGCTTCTTTTTATTTTACTCACTACAAGAAAATAAGACAATTCGCGACGTTATATTAAGAAAATGTTGTGGATTGTTAAGATTTTTCACGACGTTTTTTAAACATCGTGAAAGATTCAAACTTTTTGCAACGTTTTATAAAAACATCGCATATTTATAATACTTTTTACGACATTTTATCAACAAAACGTCGCGAAATAAAAACGGCGACGTCATGTTGAATAAAACGTTGCAAAAGACATTTGCCTTTTGTTTAATTAAACACCTTCCACATTTCTTCTCTACTTCTTCTCTCTGCTTCTTCCTTACGCATTTCTTCTTTGCTTCTTCTCTCTGCTTCTTCCCACCCAAAATTGTTTTCTTCTCTCTGCACTTTTGTTTAATTATTTCTTTGTTTCGTATTTTATCTTTCTACTTGTGCTTGTGGTTTCTTATCTCAGAATGATTATGTAAATGAGGGATCCATATCAATCTATTTAGTTTTAAAATTAGGGATTACGATTTTGAGGAGGGAAAGAAATTTAGGGTTTCGAAATCTGATTCGGTTGTTTGGAGGAGACATTCATCATGTCTAACAATAGAAAGCAAGAATTTATTAATGACGGTGAGGACGAAATTAACGAAGAGTTCGAGGATTCATCGTCGATATCTAACTGTTTCGACTCCTCAACCTTTAGATCGACACAAGAGAGGTTCGAGATCAGGCTAACGAAGAGACTAACGGACATACTTTTTAAGCAAGGAGACGAAGATTTGCTGCTTTAGAGGACCGATCGAGAAGATGGGCTTTTGCAGTGGCTTCAAGCGCTAGAGATGCAAGTCATGGACGCTTGTGGAGCCGATGAGAGGCTGAGACCTTTGCTAAAAGATAATGCTTCTAATGGCTTGGCCGAAGATCGGTTGCTAGCGTATTTAAACCAGGTTTGAGTTCAAGTACTGAATGGAGCTCCTAAGTTTCTAGATATATAGTTGAAATCATTGATGCTTAGAAGTGCTAGATTGTGAACTTGTATGGAGGTCTAGTCTATCTGTCTTCATTCCAAAAGTTCAAGGCGTCATTTGTTTCCTTCCAATGGTTACAATGCTATATCATAAATTCGGATATTAAGAATCAGTTTCGAGTTAAGAGTTTAAAGTTCAGATGCTGGCGATTCAATGACATTGTCATCTGCTTCTGTTGCAGTGAATGGAAACATTTTCACTGAAGGGAATGAACAGATTGGAGCAGAACTTACTAATGGAGCTACTGAGGGAAAAAGCACGAACAGAAATTTGTATGATTGCCATTGCTTCTGTTTTTATCTTTAAGAGATGCTCCATTGCTTCTGTTTTTACCTGGTAATTTATAGCCAAATGATGCTTACAAAACCTAGGAGTACACATCAGGATATTAGTCATGAATGGGATTTCTAAACCTCACCTGTAATTATTTACTATATAATTTCTTACTTGATGTTCTTGTTCTGTCTTTTTTAACATTGTGAGTCTGTGAAATGTTGGAATTGTAGAATCATATTCTTTAGTATTGGTGAATGCAGG
>JAOQMS010086844.1:0-20338 GCA_027563885.1 Erythroxylum longipes | reverse complement strand
ATCATATGGATGATCTATCGAATGTCAATGATTAATCTCATCATAGAAATGGTGCAAATATCCTTAGACTTGAGGTACTTAAAGATATCTTGGATACAAATCCTATGCTTTGACATCATTCCTTGTTATCTTAAGACAAGGTCTCTTTTAGGGTGGTGATTGGGTACAGCTATTTGTATTCGAAGGTAATTGGGTAGCCAATAAAGGATTCACCACTCCTGATAAAAGGAGATGATACCTACGGCCTCTTGTCGGGGTCATTACTTAGGAGTCTCTGGCCAATTCAATTATGTGTCATAAAGAGAGTCTTCAATGACACATAGAATAATGAGATCCTAGGACAAGAACTAATATCAGTTAGACTAGATGTGACGTAGTCAGTCTAGTGGGAGTTGACATATAGCCCATACTCTGAACCAAGTAGGGTATATTATAGTGAAAGGACGAATTGCATGGTAATTTTCTATGGAAATGTTCATAAGTTGGATAATTAACTATCTAAGAGTTCATGTATTAATCCACTTATATTCCGACAAATTGGCGTCATGAAACCCTTCATGATGCCAATGAATTAAGAGTTAATTCAAGTGCCTATAATAACCGGGGACATAATGGTCACATGCATAAAAGATTGGATGAAAAACATAGTGTGTATGGCTAATTTTAAGTAAGCACGATCGGGCCACGATCGTGGTTGAAGGCGAGACCATTTTCTATGTAGGCCACGATCGTGGCTCATTGACCACGATCATGACAGAGGGCACGAATGAGTATATAAGTTAGTTCTTCACTTATGTACATAATGTATTACCACTTCTTACATATTAAGTGAGAGGTAAGGGCTCTAGAAGAGTTCTAGAGTGAGAGAGATGTATCAAGAACTTTGTCTTGTAATTTATGTAATTTTTGTATGAATCAAAGTGAATGCAACAAGATTCTTGATCTATCTTCCATCATTTTGAGCATTTACTAGAACTCATCTAGTTTGGTGCTCAAATCGCCCTTACACATTGTTTCTTCATCTTCTGTACGTGTTTTTGGGTGATCAAAGAAGGGTTTGTTGTTTGCAACAACCCAAATAAGGAGAAAAAACAAGAAATGAGGAGAAACAAAAGGTAAAATGCTCTATATTTCATGTTCTTTTACATATCCATGCATGCATTTTTGATTATGTGATTTTTTGGTTTTCATGGTGTCAGACTCTAGATTCCAACATTTCCACTGTATGGCTAACCCAACAGTGGTATCAAAGCAAGTTTATGCATGTATTAGATGATGTATTGAATAATTGCAAAGTGTTTGCTGGGTTGTGATTAACATACACGTGGATTTGGAATAATTCGTGTAAAATGTAGAAAATTGTTTTTATGATTTTTATTTTGCATAAATGTTTATAAGATGTTATATTATGTTTCTATAAAAGGAAATTACAATTGAATGTCATTTGCTATTTTATTTTGAATTAATATCTAAACTGTCCATATGTTGATTTCTGGCAATTTTTGAAAACTGAATACATGTGCTGATTTTGAAATTTTCGTAATAATTCTAGAATTTTTTTCTGATTTTCTTTCACATAAATGTTTATAAGGTGTTATTTTATGTTTCTTTAAAAGTAAAATGCAATTGAATTTCATTTGCTATTTTATTATGAATTTAGTTTCAGCTTGATGCATGTATGAAGTTTTGGGATATTCTGGAAATGTGATGAACATGCATGCATATAAATTCCATATTAATTTTTATAAAATGTTTTTATAAATTTTATGCATGCACATGTAAGATGAGATGTTTCCACATGTACGAGATGTATGACACTTGTTGCTAAAGTGATTATCTTATGCATGCATGTTGTAACGTTTGACTAGTGTTAAAAGTAACATAACAAGTGTCATACACAAGTGATGTGCTGGCTTATTCCAATTTATTAATAAATAATTCCTAAAAATTAGCTTTGTAATTTTTTATTAGACACATTTAGAATGTGTATAAGACCCTGGAATTTTCCAGAATTAATTGAATTTGATTCAATTATTAAATCAAGTCAAAGTCAACATTGGTCAACTTTTTGAAAGTTGATGGAGTTGACTTACTTAATGACTTATAGTGTATGTATTTCAGTTATAGGACCTTAATAAAGTTCTTATGTGATAAGAAATGTATTATTTTGATGTTACTAGCATAATTAATTCATGTGTTTGAAATTAGGGCTCGGGAAATTTTCTGAACATTGAATAGGTCCCTTTAGTATCTAGTATGTTAACTTATTTATCTTGACAATTTTGGCCATCAAAATAATTTTGGCTAGTGTTGAAATTGTTTAGATAAATTTGAGATGACCTAGGGATATTATAGATGACTAATTGATGTATGAGAATTTTAAAAACCCTAAGGATTAATTTAGAATTAATCCAAGTAGAGCATAGCATTTCTAGTGTGACTAGAAAAAAAGGAATATATATAAGGATTAAAGCGTCTAATTTGGACATCAAAATAATTAATTTTAGGGTTCCTAATTGAATCACATTCATAATTCGGATTAGCCAAGACTAACACTAGTACCTGATCAAGTTCAAACGTTGAATCGAATCACAAACTTTAGATGCATAGTTAAGTCACAACCTAAATTAAACCTCCTTTATGTTATACATGCATTAGATGCATTGTAAAGGTAGTTATGGATATATGCTCAATTTAATTGAGTTGTCTATAATCTGAATGCATACATGTGATATAAATAATCAAGATCATCCAAGTGTTGATGAGACCAAAGAACAAATCCCTCAACCAAATATTAGGACTTACGTCTTCCATTGTTATGACAAGAACCAAAGTTCTTTTAGAGTTGAGTTTTTGGGCGTACCTAAGCCTACTCTACACGAATATGTTCAAACCATGGAAATTAGATTTTCAAATTAATGGGTTGGTCCTAGTTGGAAGCATTGATTTGTTGGGCAAACCCAAGGATCAACGTTGATAGAGGCGAAGTTAGGTTATATACATGGGATGTATATAAATCAAGAGTTGATAACCCAATAAGTGTGCTAAATCAACAGTTGATGGCACAAGTCAATAGTTGCATAATTGAATGCAATTGGTATGAATGATACCTACCGATTGACCTAAGGTGGCTTGTTGGGCAAACCCAAGGTCATTCTTAGTGATATCGGATATCGATCCATTAAGAAAACTATAGTGAGGTCATTCTCGAATTCGTAGTGAGGGCTATAGATTTAAATAACAAAAATGGGACCCATAATTCATGTGATTAAAGCCCTTATCAATATGCATTAATGTACATTCTAACATTTTCTCTCATTCTTCTATCTTATTGAATCATATGATGACTTCTAGTGTGAACTTACACTCCCTATTAGTTTCCAGTAAACTTACAGGACCTAACTTCTTGGATTGGCTACAGAATTTGAGAATTGTTCTCAAATCTGAAAAACTAGGATATGTCCTAAATGAACCACTTCCTGATCTCCCTGTTTTTGATGCATTTGATGAAGATCAGAAAGCTTATAAGAAGTTACTGGATAATAGTAAGTTGGCTAGTTGTTTAATGCTGGCCTCTATGTCACCAAAATTATAGAAGCAGCATGATTCTATGGATGCTCATACCATAGCCTACCATCTGAGGGAACTGTTTGATGAGCAAGCTCGGACTGAAAGGTTCAAGACCTCAAGGTTGCTTTTCTGTTATAAGATGGCTGAGGGATCATCTTCAGTGCAGTATGCACTGAAGAGGAATGGATACATTGAGAGATTAGCCAGTTTGGGCTTCATAATAGATCATAAATTAAGTATAGACTTAATTCTAACTGGTTTGACCAATAGTTATTCACAGGTTGTGCTTAACTATCGGATGAACCAAATAACCATAACGATACCTGAGTTGATTATTTTGCTAAAATACCTAAACAGACTGTCAAGAAAGACAGTAAGGCTATGATGCTGGTGGATTCTGCTTCTAGTTCTCGAAAGAAGAACCAAAATAAGAAGAAGAAGTCTAAGAAGCTAGTGGGAGGTATAGCCAAGAAGAAGGCAAAGGAGACAACACCAAAGGGGATATGCTTCCATTGCAATAAGGAAAGACATTGGAAGAGGAATCGCAAAGCTTATTTGGAGTCACTGAAGTAAAAGAAGGCATTAGATGCCCCACCGTCTACTTCAGGTATGATATTTGTCATTGAGGTTAATACTATTTCTGATCATAAAATTTGGGTATTAGATACCAGATGTGACTCACACATATGTGTTGATATACAGGATCTTAAGGAAAGTAGACCGCTCAAGAAGGGAGAGATAGACCTACGTGTAGGAAATGGAGCAAGAGTTGCTACATTAGCTATAGGGATATATGTTTTATATCTTCCTAGTAGGCTAGAGTTAGTTTTGGAAAATTACTTTTTATGTACCCGTTGAGACTAAAAACATTGTATCTGTTTCATGTCTTAACAAAGTGAGATTTCATTTAACTTTTTCAAGCAATGGTTTTTCAATTAATTTGAATGAAATGTTGTATGGTACTACTACATTGTGCAATGGAATTTACATATTAGATATGTCCAATTCACTTTTAAATATCAATTACAACAAAAGACAAAAATGAGATAACTTAAAATCATCTTACTTATGGTATTGTCGACTTGGCCATATAAATGAGAAATGCATGATTAAGCTACACAAGAATGGTAGCTTAGGGTCATCTGATTATGAATCATATGACACATATGAATCTTTCTTGTTAGGCAAGATGAATAAATTATCTTTTAAAGGAAAGGGTGAACGAATGAATGAGTTATTAGACCTAATACATTATGATGTATGTGGTCTAATGTCTATTCATGCCAGATGTGGTTTTGTGTACTCCATTACTTTTATCAATAATTATTCACGATATGGGTGTGTGTATCTAATGAGATATAAGTCTGAAGCTTTTGAAATGTTTAAACAATTTAGACATGAAGTAGAGAAACAACTCGGTAGAAGTATTAAGGCACTTCGATCAGATCAAGGTGGTAAATACTTAAATGAGGAATTTCTAACTTATCTCGGAGATAATGGGATAGTATCCCAGTGGACTCCACCTTACACACCACAACATAATGGTGTGGTTGAAAGGAGAAATTGAACCTTGTTAGACACGGTAACATCAATGATGGGCTTAGCAGATCTACTGAAATCCTTTTGTGGTTATGCACTCAAGACTACTATTTATGTGAAAAACAGAGTCTCTTCAAAGGCATTTGAAGTTACTCCATATAAGATATGGACTAACAAAAGGCCCTATCTTTCTTATATGAAAGTCTGGGGTTGTCTGACTTACGTGAAGCGAGCTCAATCAGACAAGCTTGAAGCGAAATATGATAAATGTCTATTTATAGGATATCCTAAGGAAACAATTGGATATCAGTTCTGTAATGCTTTAGAGCAAAATGTGTTTATCTCAAATCTTGCTGTCTTTTTAAAGAAATAGTTTCGTATAAAAGAAGACAGTGAGAATAAAGTTGAACATGATGAAGTTCAAGATAATTAAACAAAAGCAAATCAATTACCTGAACCCAAAATTGTTATTCTTAGAGATAAGACAACAGGTTCAACCTTCTGGCACATAAAATGTTCATAGGTCAAGTAGTATATGCAATGTTCTAGAGAGATATGGTTTTTTTAGTAAGTGAACACAATGACGTATTGCTCATAGAGGACAATGAGCCTACAACCTATGAAGACGCTTTGAAGAGTTCAAAATCTAAAAAATAGCTTCAAGCCATGAAATCCGAAATGGATTCCACGTATGAAAACCAAGTATGGACTTTGGTTGACCCAGTCGAAGGGTTAAAACCTATATGGTACAAATGGATTTTCAAGAAGAAAATCGATATGGAAGGTAATGTGATTACCTATAAAGCGAGGATAATCACTGAAGGTTATCGTTAAAGACAAGGAGTTAATTGAGACGAGACATTTAGCCCTGTAGCTATGCTTAAATCCATTAGAATACTCCTAACCATTGTTGCTCATTATGATTATGAAATATGGCAGATGGATGTGAAGATGACTTTCTTAAATGGAAACCTAATTGAGGATGTATATATGATACAACCTGAGGGCTTCGTATCCAGAGATGGTAGAAAGGTATACAAGCTTCAAAAATCCATTTATGGATTGGAACATCCTATTCAATGAGACAATCAAAGAGTTTGGTTTCTCACAAAATCCTGATGAACCCTGTGTGTACAAGAAGGTTAGTGGGAGTGTTAACATATTCCTTGTGTCATATATAGATGACATATTACTAACGAGAAATGATGTCTCCAGTTTGCAATCAGTTAAAATTTGGTTGTACCAGAATTTTTCAATGAAAGACCTTGGAGAAGCAACTTATATATTGGGAATAAAGATCTATAGAGATAGATCAAGGAAGTTGCCAGGTCTTTCACAGTCAACATATATAGATAAAGGGTTAAATATGTTTAGTAAGGAGCAGTCCAAGAGAGGGTTTCTTCCCATGAGTCATGGGATAAAACTCTCAAAATCTATGTGTCCCAAGAATCAAGATGAGAGGACTCGCATAATTATAATCCCATATACTTCAGCAATAGGATCAATCATGTATGCTATATTATATACAAGACCTGATATATTGTATACTCTAAGTGTTACGAGCAGATATCAATCGAATCCTAGTGAGGGTCACTAGGTGGCTGTCAAGAATATCCTAAAGTACTTATGAAGGATTAAGGATGTATTCTTGATTTATGGAAATGGAGATCCCGTAGTGAGTGGGCATACAGATGCCAGTTTTTAATCTGATCAGGATGACTCTAAATCTCAGTCAGTTTATGTTTTCACACTGAATGGTAGAGCAATCAGTTAGAAGAGTTCCAAACAAGATACAACTGCAGATTCGACAACCAAGTTAAAGTACATTGCAACTAGGGAAGCGATGAAAGAAGCTTTTTGGATCAAGAATTATGTTATGGAACTTGGACTGGTTCTGAGCATAGTAGACCCAATATTGTTGTAATGTGACAACAATGGGGCTATTGCTCAATCCAAGGAACCGAGATCTCATCAAAGGTCCAAGCACATACTCAGGAGATATCACCTGATCAGGGAGATAATTGATACAGATGATGTAAAGATTAAGAGAGTTCCTACAAACCAGAACATCGTTGATCCTTTGACTAAGCCACTTCCTCAGATAAAATTTGATTCTTGTGTACTCACCTATGGTATTAGATAGAAAAGAGATTGGCTTTAGTGTAAGTGGGTGATTGTTAGAGTAGTGCTATAAAAGCAATCACCTTTAACAATTTTGTACAAACTTTATTTTGATTAATAAAGTGAAAGGTATTTTGCGTTAATTTGATATTTATTTATATATGAATTGATATTGATCTTAAATCGAATTAATAAAGTCCATAATAGAAAACATAGCATGAAGGAAATCATGATGAGATCATGGTAATGAGATTCCTATCATGTACAATTATGTTAGTATCTAAATAATCCCTAATCATATGATTAATAAGTTAGGACATTATTAATCTAGACAAACTAGTACATGTTATACTCCTTGATTTGATCAAGCAATGGATCTCATAACTATATATGAGATGTTTGGAGTTAATATGTGGATGGTTACTAAAGGTAGTAAGTGCATCATATGACCCGCTATGAGATTATCATATCGATGATCTATCGAATGTCAATGATTAATCTCATTATAGCAATGGTGCAAATATTCTTAGACTTGAGATACTCAAAAATATCTTGGATATGGATCCTGTGCTTTGACATCATTCCTTGTTACCTCAATACGAGATTGATCTTAGGGTGGTGATTGGGTACAACTATTTGTGTTTAAGGGTAATTGGGTAGCCAATAAAGGATTCACCACTCCTAATAGACGGAGATGATACCCACGGCCTCTTGTCGGGGTTATTACTTAGGAGTCTCTGGCTAGAGCAATTATGTGTCATGAAGAGAGTCTTCAATGACATAAAGAGTAATGAGATCCCAAGATAAGAACAACTATCACTTGGACTAGATGTGACATAGTCAGTCTAGTGGAAGTTGACACATAGCCCATACTCTGATCCAAGTAGGTTATAGTATGGTAAAAGGAAGAATTGTACAGTAATTGTCTATGGATAGGTTCATAAGTTAGATAGTTAACTATCGAAGAGTTTGTGTGTTAATCCACTTATATTCTGCAAATTGGCATCTTAAAATTCTTCATGATTTGCTAGAATTAAGAGTTAATTCAAGTGCCTAAAATAACTAGGAACTTAAGGGTCACACACATAAAAGATCGGCAAAAAATATAACTTATATGGCTAATTTTAAGTAGGCCACGATCATGGCCAAAGGTGAGCCAAATTTTTAATTAGGCCACTATGATAGAGGGCATAAATGAGTACATAAGTGAGTTCTTCACTTATATGCACTAGGTCTTACCACTTCTTACACACTCAAGCATTTATAAAGGGTAGGTCATTTTAGCCCTTGGCTTAAGTGACGTACCCTTTATTATTTCTTGCTAGCCCCGTTGAGCCTTTAACCTTTTGCTTCTTGAAATCACCCTATTTTAAAACCCACAAACCTTCTTTGCTTGTCCAATCACAAGTTAATAGAGTGCTAAGTGATACTTTAGTTTGGGATTTTTTTTAGGCTGCAATTTTGTTTCCTTTTTGAAATGCTTTGAGCAAGTTTTAGTACTTCTACTCATAGAGAACATTTGCATAAAGTTATTGTTTTCTATTCATTGTTTCTTTATTATGATAAAAAAAAGATAGGAGAGAAAAAGAACATAATCAAATAATAAAAAAAGAAAGAAAAAGAAAGAAAAGAAAAAGGGAATAACATGTAGTAGCGTTAATAAGTGCAGAGTAGTAGTCATATCCATTTGCATATCTCAGAAGTTTATTTTTGTCATCCCTTTGTACACTTAGTACTTTATAAATGCTTATGACATACCCGTAAAACCTTTTTAACCCACTTTAACCCTAGCCACATTACAACCTGAAAAAAAGTCCTTTTGATCTATCTTAGCATGTAATCATTGTGGAGGAGAATTGGTATGTTAGCAAGCCTATGATAGTATGATTTCCCATAGGAAGTTTGAGCGAAATACTAATCATCGTTACTTGAGAGAAATGAGTGAAATATGTAAGGAAAGTCCAATTTGACTTTATACTTATCTTTGAGTGATGGTTTCATAAGTTAAGTTTACTTATATGAACCAATGAAAATTAGTCAAGATGTGTGTAGTAGCTTGACACTTAAGTTGGCCAAAGTTTAAGGGATTGCATGCTTTAATCTTTGTTAAAATGAAGTGATAGAATTTTATTGGTTGTATTTGATTTTTGCTTGAGGACAAGCAAAATTTTAAGTGTGCGGATATTGATAGTTGTAAATTGTATTATGTTTTAGTGGGTAGTTTGGTGTGTGTTTAGTTGTTAATTTGATTATTTAGTATGTCCTTAAGTTAGAATTGTGTTAGTTTGTTAAATATTTGTGTTTTACGTGCTTTATGGGTTAGAGCATGCTTTTAAGCTTCAATGTTGTGTATTTGAGGTGTCTTGATGAGTTTGGTACTATTTCAAGGTCAATATTGAAGAACGAAGGAGTCTCAGAGGGAACCTAACTCAAAAAACAAGCCCACGATCATGGTAGGTAGGCCACAATCATGACAGAAACACCAATCATGACCGGCGTCGGGATAAACATAAGGACACTTCCAGACTTAAGTTTTCAAGGGAATTTTCAAACCCCGAAAAACTTTGGGCCTTCCTTACACATTTATATGTTGGGCAGAGACCATTCACATTTTTTTCTACAATGGTTCACGCAAAGTCACAAGCTTCCAGCTGTAAAAGGTGGGAATCGAGATTGATAATCAAAAGCTTTTATCAAGCTTCCATCATTCCAGATTTTCAGACAAAAAAGGAAGAAAGCTACCATTATATTTGTTTCATTTTTGTTTTTTCAGTATGTTTTGTATTCTGGAGAATATGGATATGGTTGAACTTGTTCCTATTATGTTTGGCTGAATTTAGTATAGAGATTACTTTTAAACTACTTGTTGAACTCATACTTTGTTGTTTTGAATGAATGAATGCTTTTGATAAATGTTGTGCTTAAACCTTACAATATATTAAGAATTTGAGTTAGGTAAATTGTGTAGGGTTGTACAATGAGAGTTAGCACCCTATAGACCTGCATTTATCAAGCTAATTGACTAACTAGAGACAGATCTTGACTAATTAGTTAATTACCCATAGGATAGCTTTATAACTAGTTAAATTGGTTGACTGATTTTGTAGATTGAGAGATTGCATAGTCAATTCTATTTAATTTGGCTAGGGACATTTGATTATACCTTAAGAGAGAGTGATTGAAACATTAGGACATCTTAGGTGAAGCATAATTCAATCAACAAGTTAGGAGGGAGACAAGATAAGGAAAAAGTGATCTCTAATCTTTAATCTTGAAATTAAAGTTTCTGCAATTTTGTTAGATTATTTGTTCATTGCTAGTTTGTTTGATTTAATTTATTTTTCAGTTTTTATAATTGAATTTGAGTCTTAAAGAAAGCACAACCTAAATTAAGTGGTGCCTAAGCACAATCTCTATACGATGATATCTGCTTTCTACTACAAGTAACGACTCGTATAATTGCAGTTTTCAGCGTAAAACAAGTTGTTTATTTTTGCATTCAACAAGTTTTTGGGTTGTTTTCCAAGGAATCACACTCACTTCTCTTCATGGAGCAAGTAAAGGTAAGAAAATAACAAGATCATAAAGCAATATAGCTCGTAACCATCCAGAAAATTTCACAGCCATGCAACATAGGATGGCTGGAAAGAGGACAAAGCTTGGATAGGTGTCGACTCCAAAAAAAATCTTGGTGGACAATTGTACTTGGACTAAATAACACATGAAAAAATGGAGGGTGAAGCATGCCTACTAGAATTATTGCACTACCATGAGAATATCTCACGGCTATGCAATATTTTGCACATTCAAGCCAGTTGTTAAGCATTTAAGGTATAAAACCAAGGTGGATAGAAAAGGAACAAAACGACAGCGTAGAGTGAAAGCAAGGAGGACCAAAACGATCAAATCTGGGGAACAAAACGCTAGCAAAAATAAAAGAAGCAATGTAGCAACTCTCACACCGGTGAAAGGGACACCTCACCACCTTAACCCTAGGTTTTTAATAAAAACAACATGTGACGGCCGAGGGATTTATGAAAGTTTTTAGGTGTTTTCGTTTAGATAAAAGCGTCTAGATGGTGATAGCTGTGAGACATGAATGATAGATTAGTGTTTTGGTTGGGATTCCAGAGGCTCTCAAGAGACTGAAGCAGAGAGGGCGATGAAGTTGTCATATATGGAGAGACCCATAGAGGGATAGCTTTCCCGACACCTGTTCAGATGTGCAATCGATGTTGACAACCTGATTAAGTGTATTTCTCTTAATATTTGTTGTTTCTTTCTCTCTTTAGGAATTGATTGTGTTATCCTATGTTAATTGACTTGGGATTCATGTATAAATGATAGTATTCTCATTATCATTCGATTATTTGTGTATAGACCCATTGCTAGAATTTCAATATAATTCGTAATTGTTATGTTGAAATTTATTTGTAGTGACTAATGGTTTGTAATCATTAGGAATAACATAACCTAGGTTAAATGGTGCATTGTATGTGGTTGTTGCCTTAATTAATCATTTTCCTAATTTGTAATGATACTACCCAATTGAATCTAGGGATTGTATCCTAGATTATTAGGTAGTTAGGTTTAATTAATGATCGTATCATAATTAAATATGACCTAAGGAAAAACCCATCTTAATAGATCTTATCATTAACCCTACGATTAATAGTTCAAGGAGAGGTTTGAGAACAACAATTCAATGAAATATGTTTAATTAATTTGCAGTTCGAGATTGAACTAAATAACTAGAATCCTAACGAATTAACCACTTTCATCATTTTTCATGTTTTCTTTAATTTTTCTTTTGTTAGTTAGTTTAGTTTTATTTTCTTAACCGATTAATTTTATTTTAAAAGCTAATTGAACACTCTCTGTGGAATTGACCTAAACTCACCACTACTATAGTAGTAGGTCTAGTTTATTTTGGCGTAGTGTTATGATGCATTGCTATTAGCATGACATTTATTAAAGCACCTAAGTCTAGCATACATCTTTTAAACTGAGTATTTCCTATCTTGCAAGGAATAGAAACAATATTAGGATCCTTACACTTCGGAGGTATTTTCCTTTGGATAACCACAGATACATTCTTCCCTATACTTACCTTTTCATTCTCCTTGAAACACCTTTTGTTAGTGAAAAATTCCTTCAGAAACTTGGCATAGCGTGGAACTTGCTTGATGTCATCCAAAATGGTATGTTTACCTCAACTTTTCTGAAAGTTTCAAGGATTTCTCTTTATGCTTCTTCCTTCTTTATCTTGGCTAACCTATAAGGAAATGGAGGAACATCACAAATTTGTTAGAAATATAATTTTTAGTATCATAATGTGAATTGAATCTCTTTTCTTACTTCTTAACCTCATTTCTAGCCTTTGGGGTCATCTCTCTCTCTTCCTTAACTGCACTTTTATTCCCTTTGTCCCCTTTTAGATTCACCAACTCCTTATCACTCCTAAGCATGAAAACACTAGCATTTTCGTTCAGGTTGGGTATGAGTTGAGATAGGAGTCTTCGAGAAAGTTGGGCCTCAATATTACTTAAAGAGATGCTAATCCATCCTACTTGCATGTCTAGATACTGTAGGTGAACATTTGTTTTCTTTTGGTAGTAAACCCCTTGGGTACGAATAAGACGAATTTGGTTAGTGAGTTGCTTGACCATTTCTTCAAGTGACGGGTTGGAACATTGATTTTGTGATGGGTTAGGGATATAAAGTATGAGGTTTCTTTGGTTGGCTTTATAGTATGGGGGATTTGTCCTAGGTCCATATCTTAAGTTTAGTTAATCATTCTAACTCTCATTTTAAGTGTTTGATAATAGGTCATACTTTTTGTTAGATTGAATAGGAAAACCACCAATTGCATTACAATGTTAAGCCTACAAAGTTGGACAAATGTTAGTACCATGAGAATACGCAGAATAAATCCCACAGGCACGAGCATGCAAAACACCACCTGTAACCAACTTAGACATAAGAGTGGTTAAGTTAGCAACTTGTTTAGCATTCTGTTTAAGCTAATCTTTAGTAGAATTCATTTCAATATCATTAACTCTTTTAGCCTGTCCTACTTCATTCCTAGATCCAAATTGTCATAAATTTTCAGCCATGTTAGAGATTAAAGTCTTAGTTGCTTCAAGTGTTTTATCAACCAATGCCCTACCACTTGCAGCATCTATCATGCTTCTATTATTCGAGCCTAAGCCTTCATAAAAATACTAAATCAATAACTGGTCACTAATCTAATGATTAAGGTAGCTAACACAAAGTCTCTTAAACCTTTCCTAGTTCTCATATAATGACTCATTAACATTTTGCCTAATTCCATAAATTTCCTTCCTTATTGATCCAATCCTACTTGCGAGAAAGAATTTTTCAAGAAAGATTGGTGCAATTAAGTCCAGGTAGCAATGGATTAAGAGGGATTATAGTACAACCAATCTTTAGCTAAGTCTTATAGAGAGAAAGGAAAAGCATGAAGTTTTACTTGTTCATCATCCACCCCTCTGGCCTTATAGTAGAATATACAACTAGAAACTCTTTTAAATGCCTATGGTGGTCTTCACCTGTACGACCATAAAATTTACACAATAAATTAAGGAAACCAGAATTAAGTTCTAAAGGTCTTTCCAAAGCGAGAAAGACTATACACAAAGGTTAATCTTCTAAATTTGGTTGAGAAAGTTGCTTCAAAGTAGCCATTTCTTTAGGTAGATGATCTTGAATTTCTTCCTCCTTAAATAAAGATCTCAAACCTTCCCCTGTGTCCTCACCTATGATTTTGCCACTTCGTAATTTCATGCTAATCTTGAAAAAAGAACAGAAGAGCACGAAAATCCTTATATTAGAAAATCAAAACATATTAAAAGTTACATAAGGAATCAAAATTAAAACAACTCGATTTAGAACTTAACAAACTAAACAACTCTCCCAAGCAACAGCGCTAAAATTTGGCAGGCGTCTTCAAGCATATACAAAATAATACCTTATTTCTACCGTTAATTAATTAACAACTTAGTATAGGGTGAAATAAAAGTTGATTCCAAAAGGAGAGTGTTATTTATTTCATTTCAAATGCAAATGAATGTTCTTACTAAATAAGAGCATTAATTATACTTACAAATAAACTAAAATTCGTTTAGACAAATTTAGCCCACAAAAACAAGGTGAAAACACCTATAATTTGATGTCTAATTTAGTTCAAACTCATGCACAACTTGTACCCATTTTATTTACCAAAATTTTGTCCCTTAAATCAATAAAATTATGATCATATAACCCAATAAATCGAATATGGAATTTATACACTAAAACAAGATATAAGTCACTAGTTTCATCTTATCAAACTTCAAACATTGTATTCTACATAAATCCCTTTAATAACCCATCATATGAGCTGTCATTTATCATGTCATTGGAACTTAAAACAAGCTAAAATCAAGTTGGAATATCAAAAAATCAGAATTGAATGAACAGCTAAAAAATAGAATGCAAATAATGCAAATTCAGCTTTTTTGAACATTCATGAGTACTCCTTTCATGTTTAATTTAATCTCATCATCTTTCATTTGAATTTCCTAGCATATTAGACTTAAAAATATGTCAAAATCATATTGAGAAAATAAGAAAATAACAACAAACCGTTAGCTATCAAATCTAATTGCATAAACGTTCTAATAATAATACTTTCAAATTCAAGTTGCATAATTCTTAAAATTCCAACTTTAGGAAGCTAATTTCAGGAGGTTTTCTAGTTGCCTTATAGCATTTAAATAACTCCCTAAACATACCCAAACACAAACCAAGTATAGGCGACTAGTTCCTAGGCATAGATTAATCATAATCAAGCAATTTACATGAAATATATATGTTGGACAGCCATTTGCACAATAGATCAGATTGTGTAGTTTTGGTATTTCTTCTGCTCAAAGATATTTTAGGCTTTCAAATTTTAACCTTTGAGACTTATAGAATCAGGAAATATATAAGGAGATGCAAGAAAATACCATGTAAACATTTAAACACAACAGAAATAGAATATGTAAAGGCTAAAATTTTTCTCATCAATCAACTCTAATGTCCCACCTTTAAAATTCCATACTCAAATATCTATTTTACTTAGGTTGTTTTATGATTAATTTTATGGAATTTAGTCATTGAAATCCTTTAAATTATGTCCTTAACTAATAGGAAAGCATAGTAGACCATATACCATACCACACACACGTAAAGATGGGAAGGGGAAAGTTTAATCGGAAACTAGAACTAGTTAATAAAAAAAGAAACTACTAACACTAAAGACAGAACATAAAGAAAATAAACATACATATTAACAAGAGATCAAGCATGCATTAAGCCCCATAAATCAGTCATCTAAGTTCAGATTCTTATCATTGACATCTCGAGCTAGCCATAAAGTATGCCAACTATAAAGATACTCACCAACTGAGTTCTCATTATCTCTTTTTAGTAATCTATAATCGAACTAACCCGACTCTAAATTGATTAACGTAATTCTTTCCAAAAAGGCATCATTAGCCCCAAAAACTTCAACCAATCAACCAACGAAATTCCCAGATCATGAGACACTCTAATTAAATCTCACCCCTTGACCGACTAATGAATTAATTAGCTGCTACTTGGCCCTCTAAACTCAATAGTAATTAAGGACTAAATACAAAGAAATAGCAATCAATTCACATTCCAATATATCAAGATGTCTCTCAATTATATAAGAACATGAATTATAAATAAATTGGCTCAAACGTCGCACAAATACTGAAATACTCGTAAAGTTATAATTAACTTAAAAATAATTGTCTCAAATTATCCAAGAAAAGAACTAAACTAAAATTATAAAACTTTTAAGCAAATTAAATTTGAAGAACTAGATACAAAGAGAGTAAGAGTAAGACTTATTTTGTTGATAGCTCGAACTCAACAGATCGACGATCGCTTTGACCTTATAGCTCGAATTGCAAAATCCTTCTCTAAAGGTCTTAAGCCAATTCCAATGGATATGTAACTCTCGTAGCACCCGGACAACTCCTTACATTAGCTTTCTTCATCAATAGCTCTCAAGTTCTTATGAGATTGTTTTTACTCTCAATTGAAGTGATATGCTCAATCCTCTCTCCCTTTCCACTATTGTTTTTTTATTAGCTCCTAAGACACACCAAGAGTTGCACTTTGATGGCTCTTTAATAGGCTACCTCTTAACCCTTCCATTTTGAAGAAAGAACACAGGGTCTATTACTCTGTTTACGTTTTGCTTCAATTACCAGCTGCTACATCTATGATGCTTCTTCACCTCCTAGCTGCTGTGCATTTAACTTGTTTGTTGGCATCGATTTTGGTCTACTTCCCTACTGCCACCTACATTTTTATCTATCCAATGTTTGCTCTATTTTATCTCTTTTATTTCTCTTATATGTTGTCATTTTTGTCCAATTGTTGTCTCTTGGGGTTGTGTTACGTTTCACTTCTTAGATTGTTGTCAATTAAAGAATCAATTTCCAGCTACTGTGCATTTCACTTCTTCTTCTTTGAATGTTTGCTCTTTGTACTATTGTTTCGGTCTTCTTTACTTTCAATATATGCTGCCAATACACTGTGTTTTGTTTTTTCTTCTAGTCTGCGCTTTTGGTGGACTACTGTTGTCTTTATTTCCTAACAAAGTGTGGAACTTCAACGTAAATAATTTTAGTTATTAAATAATAAAATATGAATAATCATGCCAAAATGAATAACAAACTAACTAAATGGACTAGGTTTAGGAGAATAAAAGATGTATTATTTTGCACTTATTTGTAAAGAGGCAGAGTGGTTGAGATTGGTGTTTGAAGAACTTATGTATAAATAATAGAAGGTTTCATTGTTTTGTCAATGAGAGTGCCTTGCATCTGGTAAGGAATTCAATATTTTAAAACCAAGCCTATAAAAGTTCAATATTCACTTCATTTGTGAGCAACAAAGAAAGGAATTATGGATACGCAAAAATTCTATACCAAAAATAATATAACCTATTATATAACAAAAGCAATTAATAGTGACAAATTTGTTCATTGTTGAACCTTATACAACCTAATAGAATTATAAGAAATATGAAAATAATAAGGTGATGTGAAAATTGATTAGTCCTCAATAAAATATTTACGTAGGAGATGAATTTAGGTATTACAAACATAATATACAAATATTATTCACAATTATTAGAAGAAATCTAGATATTAATCAAAAATATTTAGAGGAAGATGAATAATATATAATGCAAAAGTAAATATTAGAATATTTGGTAATTATAAAAATTGAAATGTGAGACTAATTAGTTTGATTACTTATAAATAACTATACATCTTATTTCATATATCAAAAAATAAATTTAAACATTGAAGATTAAAGCTTTTAAGTATCTCAATACTAACCGTTCTAAATTACAAACTAATATTTATAAACTTGGAAACAGCTTAGTGGCCATTATTATGTGGTTTTTAGTGATCATCACTACTATAACAATAAAAAATATTTTTAAAATAATAATTTCCTCTTTTAGTAATGATGGTTGCCAGTGGATAACAAATGATGGTCATATAGTTTGTTGGAGCCCGATTCTGGAGCCCAACATTCTTTTTCATAGGACGTGTGCTTGTGCTTGTTACCATGCAAGGTATTTCCTATTTAAACCTCATTAGTCATCCTCGGTTCATCCTCATTTCTTAATACCGTAGTATCGGGCCCTATCTTCTAAATCCTTCCTTATACTGAAGCAAATATTCTATGCTCAACTTTCATCTAGATATTGAGCATCTTAGGGGCTCGGTTAAAATTTTATTCCTTCATATCATTTTATAGCTCTATGCCTATAGATTATCTAGACATGAGGTTCATTTCATTTGGAGGTCGGATAACGAAGTTATGGCTGAAAGAATCAAATAGGGTTTTGATCTAAATCATATTGAACATACCTCAGGACAAAAGGCATAAATCTTTTGAAAGATGTTGAATCAAAGCGTTCTTTGGATTATCTGAAAGAGGGCTTCAATATCTACAACTTTCATGAAGACTTTGAAGACAAATTCAATCGTCTAAAGGGTCAAAAATGAACCAGACGATGGATTAGATGAAACCAATCAAAAGCAGATGAATTGAAAAACAGGCAAAGCGGAAAGCAAACGAAACAAAGCAGACGAAATAAAGACAGACGAAGCGGAGTCAACTTAAGAGGAAGCAAAGTCAACTTAAGACAATGCAACGCTTAAGACGCTATGACGTCATCACAGACGAAGTCACGTCATCACAGAAGAAGTGAAAAAGCAGGCGAAGCAAAGCAGACGAAACCAAAGTTAGACAAAGTAATTCAGACGAAGCAATGCAGGCGAAACAATATACAGGCGAAGCAAAAGACAGACAGAAGACAAGTCAACTTAAGACGAAGTAAAGTCAACTTAAGATGAATGCAACGCTTAAGACCCTGCAAAGATGCATCTTTACAGACGATGCGTCCTTACAGACGAAATGATGTCTTCACAGATGATACTTTTCATAGAAGAAGTGGATTTACAGAAGATGCATCTTTACAGATGATGCATCCTTATAGAAGAAATGATGTCATCACAGAAGAAGTTGATTTACAAAAGATGCATCTTTACAGACGATGCATCCTTGTAGAAAAAATGACGTCATCACAGAAGTTAACGTCATCACAGAAGAAGTTGATTTATAGAAGATGCATCTTTACAGATGATGCATCCTTACAGAAGAAATGAAGTCATCACAAAAGAAGTTGATTTACAGAAGATGCATCTTTACAGACGATGCATCTTTTCCCTCCTAAGCATTTCCCTTTCTAAAGACCATAACTCTCGATGCACAAGTCCAAAATTTTCATACTATATATCGTTGGAAAGCTAAAAGAAAAACCTAAAATTTTCTAGAAGACGACTTGGTCTAATTCAGCATAGGTCAAATCTAGATTTTCCCTTAAATTATAACACAAATTTTACCCTATGTAAGGCTTGAAATTTTGCATTTCTCAATCTTAGAAAGTCCTAAGCTTAACCATTCTATTACCAGAGTGACTTCATTTAACTCTCAAATCTCAACTTGTTTGTCTCATCACATCTAACTACAATTTGACTAATCATAATTCCTGTCTTGCCTTCCTATGAATCCCACTTAGGCGTACGTGTGTATATGTATATATATAAATCCACAATTTATGCTCAACCCAACTGTTCAAGTTGAAAATCATCTTAATATCATCCATACACAATTCAAATTTCCTTACCAACAAAAGAATAAAGTTTGTACAAGCCTTTTATGGTATTCTAAGCCACATTACAACATCATCTCAAAGTCTCATATTACAAAAAGGTTCTTGAACAAATAAACTTGTTGCTTTCCTAAATCAACTCAAAAATACAAATTGAGCAAGTTTGGAGATTTTCTCTTAGGCCCTTGGTCACTTGATCTCTTAGCTATCACTTGAAGATGGGGTAAAAAGGGGGTGAGCTTGAAAGCTCGTGGGTAACAGTTTATAATAAAAGGATAAGCAAAACTTTTGAAATCATTTTACTTATCATCGAAAATTTTCATCGAATTTACAAAGCACATGTTTCTTAAGTTTTCATGCCAAAATCCACAAGTTACAAAATATGAATGCATCGAACTTGTTAACATACATGAGCACATAAGCATATCAGAATAGTTTGGGAAGGTCCAAAATAGAACGTACTACATATTTTCCATAAGGTTCCTGTGTAGCCGTGAACAGAACATACTATCGCAATTCTACTTAATGGTCTTGCGTAGCCGTGAACTTATGGGAGTCTATGAAGGAGCTCCATGCCACTAACGGGCAAGCGGGAGAAGCCTTTAGTCAAAGTGCACTTGACATACTTAAAGGTCCAACCCAAACCCACTTAACACATAATTCATAACTTGTAAACTTGTTGCCCAAAATGGAACTTTTTTGAAAGCTTGCTTTTCATATACTTGATTTATGAATATCTTGAAAACCATTCTTAAAATTATGATTTCATAAACATGTATCTTTTCAGAAATCACTTGCAAAGTCTTTTTATAAATCATCACACAATTCATG
>JAOQMS010086825.1:0-20341 GCA_027563885.1 Erythroxylum longipes | reverse complement strand
AAATCAAGAAATTAATCCTACGGATAATATAATTTAGAAGAATAGGTATGCGATTCATATATTGTATCCATTTCTTTTATCATCAGTTCCACTAATTAATATGTTTCCACGAATTTCATGGAAACATATTAATTATCGCGGGGGCGTTAGACTATCTATGAACAGCTATAGTTATATTTGTATAATATTTGTATTTGCATAAGGTTCAAAGGAGTTCTGATATTCTTCATACGTATTATTGTACGAAGTCTATTAAAAATGGACAAAAATATATCTTTTCTATAAGAATTGTTTTTTTGTTTTGAACTGAACAACGAAATCCACGAAAAAGACTAAGTGCTAAAAAAAATCGACTTTCTATTTTTTCTGATTTCTGATTGGGTCTTTATCTCATCGAATAGATCCAATAAAATCCCAAATGCTTTTATTTTACTGATATCCAATCCTGTTGATATATTGAATATCATAATAATGGTAAAAATGGAATCACTTTTTGTTTTCCTATTTTATCCAAGATTCTCTCTGTCATAAGTCTAAATTAAGTGGAATTTTTGAATTCCTTTTCAGTTGTATCTGTTTGAGTATAAAATTATCTTTATTCCATGTCCATACCTATTTTATGCATTCCATTTCTACATATGGAGTTAATTACGATTTTTTCTGATTCTATAACCTATAAACGGAATATAAAAAATCCATCATTGTTAGATCAATCCATATAATTGGATGAAGAGCGATCTAATAATGTCAATAAATGGGAAATTCATAATAATGGGGGATGGAAATGCGAGAATGTCTATAATACCTGGATTTAATCAGATACAATTTGAAGGATTTTATAGGTTCATTGATTAGGGTTTAAAAGAAGAGCTTTATAAGTTTCCAAAAATTGAAGATACAAATCAAGAAATTAATCCTACGAATAATATAATTTAGAAGAATAGGTATGCGACTCATATATAGTATCCATTTCTTTTATCATCGGTTCCACTAATTAATACGTTTCCATTAATTTCATGGAAACATATTAATTATCGTGGGGCCGTTAGACTATCTATGAACAACTATAGTTATATTTGTATAATATTTGTATTTGCTTAAGGTTCAAAGGAGTTCTGATATTCTTCATACGTATTATTGTACGAAGTCTATTAAAAAATAGACAAAAATATATCTTTTCTATAAGAATTGTTTTTTTGTTTTGAACTGAACAACGAAATCCATGAAAAAGACTAAGTGCTAAAAAATCGACTTTCTATTTTTTCTAATTTTTGATTGGGTCTTTATCTCATCGAATAGATCCAATAAAATTTGAAATGCTTTTATTTTACTGATATCCAATCCTGTTGATATATTGAATATCATAATAATGGTAAAAATGGAATCACTTTTTGTTTTCCTATTTTATCCAAGATTCTCTTAGTCATAAGTCTAAATTAAGTGGAATTTTTGAACTCCTTTTCAGTTGTATCTGTTTAAGTATGAAATTATCTTTATTCCATGTCCATACCTATTTTATACATTCCATATCTACATATGGAGTTAATTACGGTTTTTTGTGATTCTATAACCTGTAAACAGAATATAAAAAATCCATCATTGTTAGATCAATCCATATAATTGGATGAAGAACGATCTAATAATGTCAACAAATGGGAAATTCAAAATAATAGGGGATGGAAATGCGAGAATGTTTATAATACCTGGATTTAATCAGATACAATTTGAAGGATTTTATAGGTTCATTGATTAGGGTTTAAAATAAGAGCTTTATAAGTTTCCAAAAATTGAAGATACAAATCAAGAAATTGAATTTCAATTATTTATGGAAACATATTAATTAGTGGAACCGATGATAAAAGAAATGGATATTATATATGAATCGCATACCTATTCTTCTGAATTATATTATCCGTAGGATTAATTTGGAAAACCAGTAGGGATATACAAGAACAAACAATTTTTATTAGAAACATTCCTCTAATAAATTCCCTAGGAACTTCTATAGTAAACGGAATATATAGAATTGTGATCAATCAAATTTTGCAAAGTCCCGAGACATATTACTAGTCAGAATTGGACTATAATGGAATTTCCGTCTGTACCGACACAATACTATCATATTGGATGGGGGAAGAGAGAATTAGAAATTAATAGAAAAGCAAGAATATGGGCTCATGTGAGTAGGAAATAAAAAATATCTATTTTAGTTATATCATTAGATATGGGTTTGAATCTAATAGAAATTCTAGAGAATGTGTACTACCCTGAAAATTTCTTGTTTTTCCTGAATGATAAGGAGAAAAAAATGGAGTCAAAAGAGAATTCCATTTTGAAGTTTTATCAACAATTTACTTATGTAGGTGGAGATCCAGTATTTTCTGAATCCTTATGTAAGGAATTAGAAAATAAATTCCTTCAACAAAAACGTGAATTAGGAAAGATTGGTCGACTAGATATGAATGGGAGACTAAATCTTGATATACCTCATACCATTACTTTTTTGTTACAATGAGATATATTGGCAACTGCGGAGCTGTTGATTGGAATGAAATTTGGATTGGGTACACTTAACGATATGAATCATTTAAAAAATAAATGTATTCGTTCTATAGTGGAGCTATTACAAGATCAATTTGGGTTGGCTCCGATTCATTTAGAGAATGTGGCTAGAGGAACTATATATGGAGCAATTAGGCACAAATTGATACTAACCCTTCAAATTTTGGTAACTTCAACTCCCCTAACAACCACTTATGATACTTTTTTCGGATTATACCCATTATATCAAGTTTTAGATCACATGAATCCATTAACTCAAATAGTTCGTGGGAGAAAATCAAGTTATTTGGGACCTGGAGGAGTGACAGGGCTAACTGCTAATTATCATATACAAGATATCCGTCCTAGTCACTATGGATGCATTTGCCCACTTGACACGTCTGAAGGAATCAACGTTGGACTTATTGGATCCTTAGCAATTCATGCCAAGCTTAGTCATTGAGGGGCTTTAGAAAGCCCATTTTATGAAATATCTGAGGAATTAAAAAAATACGACTGCTTTATTTATCACCAAATAGAGATGAATACTATATGGTAGTAGTGCAAAATTCTTTGGCGCTTAATCGGGGTATTCAAGAGGAACAAGTTGTTCAAACTTGATACTGTTAAGAATTCCTTACTATTTCATAGGAACAGGTTCATTTTTGAAGTATTTTTCCCTTCCAATATTTTTCTATTGGAGATTCTCTCATTCCTTTTATCGAGCATAATGATGCAAATCGGGCTTTAATGAGTTCTAATATGCAACGCCAAATGGTTTCGCTTTCTTGATTCAAGAAGCACATTGTTGGAACTGGATTGGAAAGCTAAGTAGACCTTGATTTTGGTGATCTCACTCTAGCAGAACATGAGGGAAAGATAATTTATACCGATATTGACAAGATCATTTTATCAGGAAATAGGGATACTCTAAGCATTCCATTAGTTGTGTATCAACGTTCCGATAAAAATACTTTTATGCATCAAAAACCCCAAGTTTAGTAGGGTAAATGTATTAAAAAGGGATAAGTTTTAGCGAATAGTGTTGCTACAGTTGGTGCTGAGCTCTCCTTGGGCAAAAATGTATTAGTAGCTTATGTGCCATGGGAAGGTTACAATTTTGAGGATGTCGTACTCATTAGCGAACATCTAGTATCTAAAGATATTCATACTTCTTTTCACATATGGAAATATGAAATTCAGACTCATGTGACAAGCTAAGGCTTTGAAAAGATCACCTAGGAAATCCTGCATCTAGAAGCCCATTTACTTCAGAATTTAGACAAAAATGGAGTTGTAATGCTGGTATCTTGGGTAAAGACAAATGGTATTCTAGTTGGTAAATTAACATCTCAAATGGAAAAAGAATCATCTTATGTCCTGGAGAATAGATTATTGCGAGCCATACTTAGCATTCAGGTATCTACTTCAAAGGAAACTCATATAAAACTACCTAAAGGTGGTCGGGGTTGAGTTATTAATGTGAGATGGGTCCAGAAAAGGGTGGTGCTAGTTATAATCTAGAAACAATTTGTGTATATATTTTATAGAAACAAGACATCAAAGTAGGCGATAAAGTTGCTGGAAGACATGGAAATAAAGGCATCATTTCAAAAATTTTGCCTCAACAAGATATGCCTTATTTGCAAGATGTAAGACTTGTTGACATGGTTTTCAACCCATTAGGAGTACCTTCACAAATGAATGTAGGACAGATATTTGAATGCTTACTCAAGTTAGAGGGAAGTTTTCTAGATAGACGTTATTGAATAGCACCTTTTGATGAGAGATATTAATAAGAGACTTCGAAAAAACTAACGTTTTCTAAATTATATAAAGCTAATAAACAAATAGTAAATCTAAGGGTATTTGAACCCTAGTATCCGAGAAAAAGTAGAATATTTGATGGATGAACAGGAGATCCTTTTAAGCAACCTGTTATAGTAGGAAAACCTTATATCTTGAAATTAATTCATCAAGTTGATGATAAAATACATGGTTATTCTAGTGGACATTATGCACTTATTACACAACAATCCCTTAGAGGAAGAGCTAAGAAAGGGGTACAACGGGTAGGAGAAATGGAGGTTTGGGCTCTAGAAGGCTTTAGTGTTTCTCATATTTTACCAAAGATGCTTACTTATAAATCTGATCATATTAGAGCTTGCCAAGAAGTGCTTGGTACTACAATCATTGGAGGAACAATCTCTAACCCTAAGGATGATCCAGAATCTTTTTAATTGCTCATTCGAGAACTATGATCTTTGGCTTTAGAACTGAACCATTTCCTTATATCTGAGAAGAACTTGGAAATTAGTAGGAAGGAAGCTTAATCAAAATGAATCAGAAAATTTCTTCTATGATCGATCTGTACAAACATCAACAACTTTGAATTGGATCGGTTTCACCTCAACAAATAAGTGCTTGGGCCAATAAAATCCTACCTAATGGAGAGATTGTTGGAGAGGTGACAAAACCCTATACTTTTCATTACAAAACCAATAAACCTGAAAAAGATGGATTATTTTATGAAAGAATTTTTGGGCCTATAAAAAGTGGAATTTGTGCTTGTGGAAATTATCGAATAATCAAAGATAAAGATAAAAAAGAAGACCTAAAATTTTACGAACAATGAGGAGTTGAATTTATTAATTCTCGAATACGAAGATATCAAATGGGCTACATCAAATTGACATACCCTGTAACCTATGTGTGGTATTTGAAACATCTTCCTAATTATATCGCAAATCTTTTAGAGAAACCTCTTAAAGAATTAGAAGACTTAGTATACTGCGATGTGTGATTTGATCAAAAGTCCGATTTTATAGTTTCAGAATAAGAAATTGTCATCCCATGTAATCAAATTGGGATGTCTTGGATATGATATATCTCTTGGTAAGAGTACATGAAACTTAGAATTATGTGTGTGTTCAGTACTTCTCAATAAAAGTGGAATTGGCCTATGGTCGAGTCAGTAACAAATAAATAGGAATTTCTAGTTATACCTCGTGAAAACAGACTTTTTTGTGGAAGAAATTATTCCCTTTCTTTTACATTTAGAACAAAATTTTGTCAAGCAAAACTGTCATGGTTGTATGAGTCTACATATCATATATAGTTTTTATATTTTTTATATTTCTATTTCTATTCTTTTATATTTCTCTTTTTTATATTTATAATAGTAATGTGGCATAACCATCGAGGTGAATTCGGGACCTAAAGGATCAAATGCAAGGAGACATAGACAATTCAATCCCTTATGAATTCCAAGGTACTACGAATTCATCATTCGAAGGGAAGTATACTACTCAAGAATTTAACATTTCATTTAGGGCGTAATTGTGAGAATTGAATAAAGAATTAAGAAATTCTAGAAAAAAGACTGACCAAATGAAATGTGGTTTAGTCTTTATTGGGAACTTGAGTAAGGAGTGGCTTTTAGGGGGAGGATTATCGATTTGGAATGTGGAAGTCCCTTCCTTTATTTGGTGTAACTACTTGAGCTGAATGAGGGGAAATTCTCATGTCGATTTTGAAGAGGGAAAATCCTAGACTATAGGAGTGTATCCCAATTTTTCTTTTGCTAGGCCTATAGCGAAAAAAAAACTTTCTTACGAATACGAGGTTCATTTAAATATGAAATTTAATCTTGGAAAAACAGTATTCCACTTTTTTTACGACCCAAAGCTTTGATACATTTCAAAATCGAGAAATTTCTACTGAAGCCGGTGCTATCTGAGAACAATTAGCTAATCTAGATATGCTAATTATTATAGATCATTCGAAGGTAGAATGGAAAGAATTAGGAGACGAAAGGCCTACAGGGAGTGAATGGGAAGATCAAAAAGTTAAAAGAAGAAAGGATTTTTTGGTTAGATGCGTGGAATTAGCAAAGCATTTTATTTCATCAAATATAGAGCTAGAGTAGATGGTTTTATGTCTATTACCCGTTCTTTCTCCTGAGTTGAGAGCGATCATTTAGATAGATGGAGGGAAACTAAAGAGTTCAAATATTAGCGAACTTTATAAAAGAGTTATAAATTGGAACAATACTTTTACTAATCTATAAAGAGCAAGTCGATCTATGCCAGGGGAATTAGTAATATGTCAGGAGATATTGGTACAAGAAGACCTGGACACACTTCTTGATAATGCAATTCACAGATAACCAATGAGGGATGATCATAATAAGGTTTACAAGTTGTTTTCAGATGTAATTAAATGCAAAGAGGGAAGATTTCATGACACTATGCTCGATAAACAGGTTGATTATTCGGGGTAGTCGATCATTGTCATACATCCCACACTTTCATTACATCGATGTGGATTGCCTTGCAAAATAACAATAAAGCTTTTCTAAACATTTGTAATTCGTGGTCTAATTTAACAACATCTTGTTTCAAACATAGGAGTTGCTAAAAGTAAAATTCAAGAAAAAGATCCAATTTTATGGGAAATACTTTAAGAAGTTATACAGGGAAATCCTGTATTGATGAATAGAGCACCTACTCTGTATAGATTAAATATCCATGCATTCCAACCCATTTTAGTGGAAGGGCATGCTATTTGTTTACATATATTAGTTCGTAAGGGATTCACTGCAGACTTTGATGGGATCAAATGGCTATTTATGTACCTTTATCATTGGAAGCTTAAGCGGAGGCTCGTTTACTTATGTCTTCTCATATGAATCTCTTGTCTCCAGCTATTAGAGATCTCATTTCCATACCAACTTAAGATATGCTTATTGGCCTCTATATATTAACAACCGGGAATTTTCGAGGTATTTATGCAACTAGGTATAATCCAGGTAATCGCAGAAATCATCAAAATGAAAGAATTGACAATAATAACAATAAGTTTATGAAAGAACAATTTTTTTGTAATTCTTATGATGTAATTGGGGCGTATCGACAGAAAATAATCTATTTGGATAGTCTTTTTTAGCTCCAGTGGCAACTAGATCAACACATTATTACTTTAAGAGAAGTTCCCATAGAAGTTCACTATGGATCTTTGGGTACCTATCATGAGATTTATGACAGTATCCAATAGTAAGGAGTATAAAAAAAGAAATTAGTTGTTTGTACATTCGAACCACAGGTGGTCATATTTATCTTTATCGAGAAATCGAAGAAGCTATACAATGGTTTTGCCAAGCTTGCTTAGATCAAATGGTACCTAATATAATCACAGGGATCTAAGCTAAGTAATTTTATAACATATGCGGGAATTCAGATCTCTTTAGTTTAACTAGGACCATAGTTTCCAAATTTCTATGCGAATTAAGATCAAGAAAAGGAAGTTTTCTAACCATTGACTTAAATCCATTGTCGAACCCTACCCAGCAGAATATAGAGGTACTTATGGCCAACGAGCTAATTTGGTATTTCATAATAAAGTGATAGATAAAAATGCCGTTAGACAATTTATTAGGAGATTAATAGATCACTTCAGTATGGCATATATATCACACATCCTGGATCAAGTAAAGACTTTAGGTTTCCAGCAAGCCACTACTACCTCCATTTCATTAGGAATTAATGATCTTTTAACAATATCTTCTAAGAGATGGCTAGTCGAAGATGCTGAAAAGCAAAGGTTTATTTTGGAAAAACACCATCATTATGGAAATGTACACGCGGTGGAAAAATTACGCAAATCTATTGAGATATGGTATGCTACAAGTGAATATTTGTGACAAGATATTAACCCTAATTTTAGGATGATAGAACCCCTTAATCTAATCTATATAATGTCTTTTTCGAGAGCTAGGGAAAATGCATCTATTGAGGTATGGTATACTACAAGTGAATATTTGCGACAAGAGATTAATCCTAATTTTAGGATGATAGAACCCCTTAATCTAATCTATATAATGTCTTTTTCGAGAGCTAGGGGAAATGCATCTCAAGTACATCAGTTAGTAGGTATGACAGGATTACTATCGGGTCCACAAGGACAAATGATTGATTTACCCATTCAAAACAATTTACGCGAAGAACTGTCTTTAATAGAATATATGATTTCTTACTATGGAGCGTGAAAAGGAGTTATGGATACTACTGTACGAACATCAGATGCTAGATATCTTACGTGCAGAATTGTTGAAGTAGTTTAACGTATTATTGTCCACAGAATCGATTGTGGTACCACCCGAGAGATTTCTGTCAGTCGACAAAATGGGATGGTATAGGAAAGAATTTTTATCCAAACATTAATTGGTCGTGTATTAACAGAAAATATATATATGGGTATATGATGTATTTCCATTCGAAATCAAGATATTAGGATTGGAATTTTCAATCGATCATAACCTTTTGAAGACAACCTATATCTATGCGAACTCCTTTTACTTATAGGAGTACATCTTGGATCTGTCAATTATGTTATGGTCGGAGTCCTACTCATACCGACTTGGTGGAATTGGGAGAATCTATAGGTATTATTGTGGGTCAATCCATTGGAGAGCTGGGTACTCAACTAACATTAAGAATGTTTTATACAGGTGGAGTATTCACAGGGGTACTGCAGAACATGTACGGGCCCCCTCTAATGGAAAAATAAAATTTAATTAGGATTTGGTTCATCCTATATGTACACGTCATGGACATCCTACTTTTCTATGTTCTATAGACTTGTATGTAACTATTAAGAGTCAAGATATTATACATAATATGACTATTCCCCTAAAAAGTCTTCTTTTAGTTCAAAATGATCAATATGAAGAATCAGAACAAGTGATTGATGAAATTCGTTTGGGAGCATACACTTTGAATTTTAAAGAGAGGGTACAAAAACATATTTATTCCGACTCAGAAGGAGAAATCCATTAGAGTACCAATGTATACCATACACCTGAATTTCCGTATAGTAATATTCATCTCTTACCAAAAACAATCCATTTATGGATGTTATTAGGGGGCTCGTGCAGATCCAGTATAGTCCCTTTTTCACTCCACAAGGATCAAGATCAAATAAGTGTTCATTCTCTTTCTGTTGAAAGAAGAAATATTTCTCTTCCTTTATTAAATAATGATCAAGTTAAACATAAATTCTTTAGTTCAAATCTTCCGTAAAAAAGAAAGTGCAATTTCTGATTATTCAGAACTTAATCGAATCATATGTACTGGTTATTGTAATCACATATATCCTGCCATTCCTCGTGAGAATTCTGATTTATTGGCAAAGAGGCAAAGAAATAGATTTATTTTCCCCCTCCAATCGATTTAAGAATGAGAGAAAGAAATAATGTCCTGCTCAGGTATCTCGATTGAAATACCTATAGGAATTTCTGCAGAAATAGTACTTTTTGATTATTTTGACGATCCCCAATACCAAAGAAACTCTTTAGGAATTACTAAATATGGGGAAGTGGGGGTGCAATCAATCGTCACAAAAGAGAATTTGATTGAGTATCAAGGAGTTAAAGAATTTAAGCCAAAATACCACACGAAAGTGGACCTTTTATTCATTCCCGAGGAAATTTATATTTTCCCCGAATCTTATTCCTTAATGGTACGAAGCAATAGTATCATTGGAGTGGATACACAAATAACTTTAAATACAAGAAGTAGAGTAGCCAGTTTGGTTCGGGTAGAGAGAACAAAAAAATTGAACTTAAAATTCTTTTTGGAGATATTTATTTTCCGAGAGAAACAGATTAGATGTCCTGACACAGTGGTATCTTGATATCCTTAGCAAAGATAAAAAACCATTTTAAGGAAGCCAAAAAAGCCAAAATTTGGATTTATGTGCAACTGATCACACCTACTAAGAAAAAGATTTTTTTGGTTCGACCAGTAATCATACATAAGAAGGCGGATAGTATAAATTTAGAAACACGTTTCCCACAGGATTTATTGTAGGAAACAGATAATCTGAAACTTCGAGTTGTCAATTATATTCTTTGTGGAATTGATAAACTAATTCAAGGAATTTTGGACACAAGTATTCAATTAGTTCGGCCTTGCTTAGTCTTGATTTGGGACTATGACGAAAAAGTTTTTTCGATCAAAGAGGCTCACCCTTCATTTGTTGAAGTAAGTACAAATGATCTGATTCATGATTTCTTAAGAATCCACTTAATGAAATCCCATATTTCATATATTATTAGAAAAAGGAATGATCTGTTAGGTTCAAGATTGAACTCTGATGATGGATCAGATTGCACCAATATTAATCCACTTTTTTACAAAGCAGGGATTCAACAATCACTTAAACAAAGTCAAGGAACTATTAGTACATTATTGAATAGAACTAAAGAATGTCAATCTTTGATAATTTTTTCATCATCTAGTTGTTTTCGAATGGATCCATTCAACGATGTAAAATATCAAAATATAATAAAAAATTAATTTAAACCGATCCTATAATTCCAATTAGGAATTAGTTTGGCCTCTTAGGAGTAGCCCTTCCAATTGAAATTTTTCTTCATTTTACTACTTAATAACTCATAATCAGATTTCGGTAACTAAATATTTGATATTTAACAATTTAAAACATACTTTTCAAGTAATTAAATATTTTTAATGGATGAAAATAGGAAAATTGTTAATCCCCATCCATGTAGCGTTTTGAATCCATTCAATTTGACTTGGTATTTTCTCCATCATAATTATTGTGAATCAAGCCCAGGACAGTTTATTTGTGAAAATGAATATAAGACCAAAAATGAACCCCACCTAAAATTGAGTCAAGTTATAATTGTTCACGTTGATTCTGTAGTAATAAGATCAGTTAAGCCTTATTTGACCACCCCCAGAAGCAACTTCTCATGGTCATTATGGAGAAATCATTTATGAAGGCGATACATTAGTTACATTTATATATGAAAAATCAAGATTGGGTGACATAACGCAAGGTCTTCCAAAATTGGAACAAGTGTTAGAAGTGTGCTCTGTTGATTCAATATTGATAAACCTAGAAAAGAGAGTTGAGGGTTAGAATGAGTATATAACTAAAATTCTTGGAATTCCTTGGGGGTTCGTGATTGGTACTGAACCAACTATAATGCAAAATCACATCTCTTTGGTTAATAAGATCCAAAAGTTTTATCGATCCCAACGGGTACAAATCCATAATAGATATATAGAACTTATTGTATGTCAAATAACATCAAAAGAGTTGGTTTTAGAAGATGGAATGTCAAATATTTTTTCACCCAGAGAATTAATTGGATTGTTTCAAGTGGAACGAATCGAACGCACTTTGGAAGAAGCGATTTCTTACCGAGCCATATGATTAGGAATAATGGGAGCATCTCTAAATACTTAAAGTTTCATACCCGAGGCGAGTTTTCAAGAAACTACTCGCATTTTAGCAAAAGCTGCTCTACGTGGTCATATTGATTGGTTGAAAGGCCTGAAAGAAAACATTCTTCTAAGGGGTATGATACCCTTGGTACTAGATTCAAAGGATTCGTGCATTGCTCAAGGCAACATAAGAACATTCCTTTGATAAACAAAAAGAAGAGACTATTCTAGGGGGAAATGCGAGATATTTTATTCCACCTTAGAGAGTTATTTGCTTCTTGCATTTTAAAAAATTTCTATGATACATCAAAACAATCATTTAGAGGATTGAATTATTCCTAAGAGTAGATTTATCCCTTTTAACTATTGGTGGTCCTGTGATTTTTTTTACATTGATTTGTGTTATTATTTGTTAAGAGTAATTAAAATAGTAATAAAGAATAATCAAAATAGGAAAGAAAAAGATAAATAATATAAATAATAAGGAATATAAAGAAATTAATCGCTTCAATCATGTATCAACATACAATCTTCAGGAAAATTCAATCTTTGGGAAAAGAGAAGGTTTCATCAGAACAATTAGATTTTTTAGGGTACTTTGTCAAAACAATGAGACAAACAAAAGAGAGAGGAAGTGTGAGAAGAAATGGAAATTATAAGAAGATATTGGAACATTAATTTGGCAGAGATGCTCGAAGCAGGAATTCATTTTGGTCATGGTATTAGAAAATGAAATCCGAAAATGGGACCTTATATCTCTGCAAAGCATAAAGGTATTCATATTACAAATCTTACTAAAACGACTCATATTTTATCAAAAGCTTATGATTTAGTTTTTGATGCAGCAAGGAGGAGAAAGCAATTGTTAATTGTTGGTACCAAAAAAAAAGCATCGGATTTAGTAGCACGGGCAGCAATAAAAGCTCGTTGTCATTATTATGTTAACAAAAACTGGCTTGGCTGAATCTTAACGAATTGGTCAACTATGGAAACGAGACTTCAAAAATTCGAGGACTTGAAAAAGGAACAAAAGACAAGGAGACTAAACTTCCTTACTAAAGGGGATGCAGCTCGATTGAAGAGATAGTTATCTCACTTACAAACCTATCTAGGGGGATTAAATAGAGGACAGGGTTACCTGATATTGTAATAATTGTTAATCAGTAAGAAGAATAAACAGCTCTTTGAAAATGTATCATGTTAGGAATTCCAACAATTTGTTTAATTGATACAAACAGTGACCCGGATCTCGCTGATATTTTGATTATAGCGAACGATGATGATATAGCTTCAATCTGATTAATTCTTAACAAATTAGTATTTGCAATTTGTGAGGGTTGTTCTAGCTATATATAAAATCCATACTTAATACTAAAATAAAATTAGTAATTATTAATAAGTTAATAATAAGACTGAATAATAAGATGAATAAATCAATTCTTTTTTAAATTCTATAGAGTTAGAGTTTTGAAATTGCTTACTATTCATGAATTGCATAAATGAGTTCAAAATAACTGGAGATATTATGTGATTAATTGGTAGTCAAAATATACAATTCAAGTAAGCCGAAAAAAAGATGGTTGAATCAAGATAATTCCTTTTAAAGTTTTCTTTCTTTTATAGGGCAATATGAATGTTCTGTCATGTTCCATCAACACACTAAATGGGTTATATGATATATCCAGTGTGGAAGTAGGCCAACATTTCTATTGGAAAATAGGAGGTTTCCAAGTCCATACCTAAGTACTTATCACTTCTTGGGTTGTAATTGTTATCTTATTAGGTTCAGCTATTGTCGTTGTCTGGAATCCACAAACCATTCCAACTGCTGGGCAAAATTTCTTTGAATATGTCCTTGAATTCATTCAAGACATAAGCAAAACTCAGATTAGAGAAGAATACAGGCTGTGGGTTCCCTTTATTCGAACTATGTTTCCATTTATTTTTGTTTCTAATGGTCTGGGGCACTTTTACCTTGGAAAATCATGCAGTTATCTCAGGGGGAGTTAGCCACACCTACAAATGATATAAATACTACTGTTGCATTAGCTTTACTTAAATCAGTAGCATATTTTTATATAAGATTTAGCAAAAAAGGATTATGTTATTTCGGTAAATACATTCAACCAACTCCAATCTTTTTACCCATTAATATTTTAGAAGATTTCCCAAAACCCTTATCCTTTAGCTTTCAATTTTTAGAAAATATATTAGCATATGAATTAATAGTTGTTGTTCTTATTTCTTTAGTACCTTTAGTGGTTCCTATACCTGTCATGTTCCCTGGCTTATTTATAAGTGGTATTAAAGCTTTTATTTTTGTAACCTTAGCTGCGGCTTATATAGGCGAATCCATGGAGGGGCATCATTGAATAATTTTCAAAATAATCTGTTTTAGTTTAGTGCACAGCAATCTAGGACTTGCAAAAGAGAATCTACTTAGTAAACATAAATATACACATCAATAGATAAAAAAAGGCCTATAAGCTCTAAAGGAATAGTAATAAAGATTACAATATTGGGGAATTATAAAAAAAAGGGATTGTTTTGGAGAGGGGATCAAACTAATTATATGGAATATTAATCAAAATAATTATATGGAATATTATATATATTCTAAATATTAATTATATACTAAATATTAATTCTATATAATGGATAGAAGCCAACTTTCTTTTGTGGATGTTTCGAAAAAATGATTTGAATTTGAGAATTACGTTGAATCTAAGATACGAATAATGGGTTTACATTATCGAAGAAAAACATGTATATGTAGATGCATATGTAATATTAGGTATGAATTCGTTATATATGAGATAAAAGAGATATCTAATCTACCCTACTAATAATGAAAAACTACCAATGAGAAGTTAGATACTAATGAGAATTTAGATAGGAATTCCAATAAGAATAAGATAAGAGTCATTCCTTTTTGTTTGGAATTATGAATTGAATATGGAATAAATATATTCAATCAAGAAAAGGAACAAATAGCTTGAATTCAAAGAATGCTTCGACACAAAGAAAGAAATGGAAAAATAAAAAAGTGCGTGAATTCACAAAAACTTTGTGTGAATAGAAAGTAAAAAATAGATATCAAAGTTATTTTGATGATTTAATAATCTTATTAATTGAATTCAGTGTTTATAGTTACTTCAACTAGATGAAAATCTTATCAATAGAATAGAATAATGAATTCATAATTTATTGGTTGATTGTATCATTAACCATTCCTTTATTTTGATGTGAGAAACTTATCATGAATCTATTGATTTATGTTGCTTCCATTATTGCTGTTGGTTTAGCTGTTGGGCATGCTTCTATTAGACTTGCGTTTGGTCAAGGTACCGCTGCAATCCAAGCCGTAGAAGGCATCACGAGACAACCCAAGGTAGAGGGAAAAACATGAGGTACTTCATTGCTTAGTCTGGCTTTTATGGAAGCTTTAACAATTTATGGACTGGTTGTAGCATTACCACTTTTATTTGCCCATATTTTTTTATTGCCTTGGATTTACTGCTTTCTTGTTTTGAATTGTACCAAATATCACTCCTACAATTTTTTTTATTGTACATTTTTTTATTGGGACAATAACCCACGGGAATGACTAATTTGAGGATGGGGAATTAGTATACCGACTTACTTTCTTCCTTCCCCCTTTTTGCTTAGTTCAATCAAAACACTGTTAAGAAAATGTTGCAACAAAAACAAAAAACATATTTCACCATTCACACAAGACCTGGTACCAAATTCTAATAAATAATTATTCCCTCTTATTATGAATAAATAACTGTTCCCTCTTATTATGAATTTCCAATTAAATTATTATAAATTATCAATTTCAAATTAAAAAATTCATTTATCAATTTATAATATAAATCAAATCGATTTGAATTTCCCTCCATGTATTTTATTTAGAAATTATTTATTTAGACATAAGTAAATGACTAAAAAGCCAAAAACATATAAACATAAACATATAATAAACATTTCAAAAATAGAAACATATGAAGAGGAATATTATTATATTATAGAATAAAAATAACAAAAAAATAGAAAATTAAACTGTCTATTAGAAAAGAGGATATCTTATGAAAAATGTAATTGATTATTTCATTTCCTTTGGTCACTGGCTATCTACCTGGAGTTTCGGGTTTAATACCGATATTTTAGCAACAAATCCAATAAATCTAAGTGTAGTACTTGGTGTATTGATTTTTTTTTTGGAAAGGGAGTGTGTGCGTGTTGTTTATTTCAAAAATAGGTTGGATTGAACCAACTATACTTTTTGTCATTTTAACTAGTAAAGAAAAGGTGCACGATCCTGAGAATTACTTCTAAATAAATTAAGAAATCATATTTAAGAACTATAGCAGTTCATGATTTATTGGTAAATATACTTTGATTCTCTATCAACCAATAAGGTAGGATCGTTAACATGGTTAAAGCTAAACTGTTTAAAGTTCAGACAGAGCAAGGTACTTTTTCTACTACTATATTAATAATTAATACATAAATGGTTTCAAAATCAATAGTGGTAAATTGTTTTGGGTATAAAACACTCATGTCGAAAAAAATGATTTGAACCTTGTCTTTTTAGAAACTTCATAAACTGGGTAATTCAACCCTTCTTATCCAACGCCTAATCAATAACCTATTCATAATCTAAAGTCTTTGGATTTGAAGAAGGAAAAAACAACTTTACTGATAATTACTTGTTTTCTTAGAAGAGTCCTCAGAATATTCCAATCATTGATTAGTGATTTGTTTTAATATTTTGATTTTGGAATATGAATAGAGAAAAGAGGATAGGCTCATTCTAGTCAAAAAAGATACGGGAATTTCTCATAAGTAATTGAAATAATTGAGCATGAGAGCCAAATGAATTGAAAGATTCATGTTTGGTTCGGGAAGAGGTCATGGAAGTTTTGCAATGAATGGAAAAAGAATCTACTTTCATTAAATGATTTATTAGATAATTGAAAAAAATAGAATTTTGACTACTATTAGAAATTCAGAAGAACTACACGAGCGGGCCATTCAATAGCTGGAAAAAGTTCAGGATCGCTTACGGAAGATGGAAATAGAAGCAGATTAGTTTCACGTAAACGGTTACTATGAAATAGAACAAGAAAAATTGAATTTGATTAATTCAACTTATAAAATTTTAGAATAATTAGAAAATTAAAAATTACAAAATTACAAAAATGAAACCATTTATTTTGAACAACAAAAAGCGTTTATCCAAGCTTGACTACGAGTTTTCCAACAAGCCTTACAAGGAGCATTAGGAGCTTTGAATAATTGTTTGACCTATGAGATACATCTATATACCATTAGTGCTAATATTGGTATGCTTGAGGTGATGAAAGAAATAATAGATTAGTCCTTTATAGGCATTATTTTTTTTGTTTTATTGGGGGAGGGGTTCAGAAATACTTAGGGCAACCATTCGAGCTGATAAGATTAGTGATATTATCCATGAACATATTGAACAATATTATATGGAAGTAAAGATTGTAAATACCGATACCATACTTCAAGTAGGCGATGGAGTTGCTTAGATTTATGGTCTTGATGAAGTAATGGTAGGGGAATTAGTAGAATTTGAACAAGGTGCTATAGGTATGGCTTTGAATTTGGAATCCAATAATATTGGGGTTGTATTGATTGGTGACGGTTTGATGATAAAAGAGGGAAGTTCTATAAAAGCAATAGGAAGAATTGCTCAGATACCAGTGAGTGAGGCTTATTTAGGTCATGTTATAAATGCCCTAGCTAAACCTGTTGACGGTCGATGTGAAATTTTTGCTTTGGATTCTAAGCTAATTGAATCTCCCACCCCGAGTATTATTTTAAGACATTCTGTATATGAGCCTCTTCAAACAAGACTTATTGCTATTGATTCAATGATCCCTACAGGACGTGGTCAGCGAGAATTAATTATTGGGGATAGACAGATTAGTAAAACTGTCATAGCCACAGATATGATTCTCAATCAACAAGGTCAAAATGTAATATGTGTTTTGTAGTTATTGGTTAGAAAGCACCTTCTGTGGCTCAGGTAGTAACAACTTTACAGGAAAGAAGGGCAATGGACTACACTATTGTGGTAACCAAAATGGCAGATTCTTCGGATACATTACAATATCTCACTCCTTATACAAGAGCAACTTTGGTTGAATATTTATATACCGTGAATGTCATACGTTAATTATTTATGATGATCTTTCTAAACAAGCGCAGGCTTATCGACAAATGTCTCTTCTATTACAAAGACCACTAGGTCGTGAGGCTTATCTAGGAGATGTTTTTTATTTGCATTCATGCCCTTTGGAAAGAGCTGCTAAATTAAGTTTCTAGTTTAGGAGAAGGAAGTATGACTGCTTTTCCAATAGTCACCAATTGGGAGACGTTTTGGCTTATATTCCTACTAATGTAACTTTTATTACAGATGGAAAAATATTCTTATCCATCAATTTATTTAAAGCCATAATAAGGCCTACTATTAATGTGGGCATTTTCATCTCCAATGTGGGCTCTGCAGCTCAAATTAAAGTTATGAAACAAGTAGCTGGTAAATTAAAATTGGAATTGGCCCAATTCGTAGAATTAGAAGCCTTTGCCCAATTCACTTCTAATCTCGATAAAGCTACTCATAATCAATTGGCACAAGGTCAACGATTACGTGAGCTGCTTAAACAATCTTAATCAGCCCCTCTCACAGTCAAGGAACAAATAATGAAATATCTCATTGAGTTACATACCTATTTAAAAATGAATAAACCGCAGTTCCAAGAAATCATATCTTCTACCAAAATATTCACTGAAGAAACGGAAGCCCTTTTGAAAGAAAGTATTCAGGAACAGATGCAACATTTTCTACTTCAGGTGCAAGTATAAAGAAATGGGTCCCTTTGAATCTGGATTATAATCCTTAAGTCAAAATACTTAAATAAAATTATAAATATAAAAATTATAAATATAAAACGACAAAAATGAAAAAATGAAAAAAGTAGAATCTATAACTAAAAGATTAATTATAATGTAACATAAGTATAAATGTTTTTTATTCAAACCATTCAAAATATCTTTATTTTATATAATTGTTTTATATTTTATAGAAATCTAAATAAATCTATGAAAAATAAAAAAATGAAATAAAAAATGAAATAAATATATATATTCTATATGGATATATGGAAAAATATTTTATCTATAAAAAAATGCATCCAATAGGATTTGAACCTATATTAAAAGTTTAGAGGTCTTATCTATTAGACAATGGACTCTTTTCAATTTTGTCTTTCCTTAGTTATTTTTTTCGTACTAATAAATAGAAAATATTGAAAAAAAATCAGGAATTGCATATTGAATTAATTCAATTAGAGATTTAATTTGTTATTGTTAAAATTTAGAAATTATAAAAGAAATTTTTATTATATGAAAAAATTATATAAGAAATAAATAAGAAATAGATTATAAATAGAATCTATTTAGATAAAAAATTTAAAATTTAAAATAGAAAAATAGAAAATAGAAAATAGTTATAATAATACATAATTAAAATTAGAATAATAAATAATATATAAATTAGAATTATATATATATATATTATTATCCATTTAGCCATTAATAATTCTATCTATCTAGGATTGTATCTACTCGAAAAAAATTATTATTGTCTATATATCTAATATATGAATAAAAGAGTATATAATAAAATACCATGTATATAGTCTATATAGATGAATTATGAATAATAGTATATAAATAATATATAAAGCATAGTATATATGTGAATTATGAATAAAGCGAGTAGCGGGACTCGAACCCACATTGTTAGCTTAGAAGTCTAAGGTTTATAGTCGATGTTGAGTCATCATCTTTAACATCTCTAATTCAAAACTGAATATGAAACTTTGATTCCATTCAACTTCTTCATGGAATATGGAAAAATATCTAGCAATAAGGTGTGAGCAAAAAAAATTGGACCCATAACATCTATGTCAACTTTTAGCTATCTGAATGCATTCAAAATAACGCGCTTTCTAAATGATCCCTCTAGATACAAGAGGGATTTTAATAGTCTTTCTAGTTACTTCGTTCTTTATTTCTATTTGGGAGAATCTGTAGGAAAAGCTTTTTGTTTCTACCAAGTTAAAACAAGATGTTGATGGCTATAGTAAACCAAAGCCATCCTTTAATACTTAATTTAGTACTTAAATACTTATTTTGTAGCAATCTCGATTATACAAAGCAAACAAAAAATGGAAGGTTTAGTTACAATTAGAAATAAACTTTTTTGTATTTATTTTATCCATAGATCCTTTAGTCATACTCATTTAATTGGAAATTCTTGATCCAATTAAAAAAATATATGTTTCATAATCTAATAATCCAACTTTTCGTTTTCTAAGTAACGCTTAGATGCAAATCACGAGAATATCTATTCTTCCTCAAATTTTCCATTGAGAGGGAAAGGAGTTAATCTAATCCTTTTAAGAAATAAAGTTTTGATCAGAATATGATCCGAGGGATCCCTT